>CAMRHE010000071.1:1800000-2100000 GCA_947044405.1 Leptodactylus fallax | reverse complement strand
TATACATTTACAGGTGGAATAACAGAGGAACATGTGTAGTGCTGTATTCATCTAGGTTTGTCAGTCCCACGGAGCAGAATGGACAAGTGTAACCATCACTCACTTCACAACCCCATTCTAATGATCTGTGAAACCCCCCGCCATCTGATCACCTATCCCCTATCCACATGATAGTAGATAAGTCTGGTTTGTGGGACAATTTCTAGGAATTATTAATTTATGACCTATCCTTAGGACAAGTTACCAATTAAAGATCAGTAGGGTCTGACTCCCAGGAAGAGTTTGCAGTGTTCGGGTAAGTAGTAGCGATGCTCAGGGAAGGCTGCTGCCACTTCACACAGCTGATCCACAGGGTTCCCTGGTGCCCCATCCCCATGGATCTTCTATTCACGACCTAGCAATTTTGATGTCCCAGAAAACCCCTTTAGGCCAGGGCCCCACTTTGCGGAAATGCTACTTTTTAGTTGCAAATTTTGCTGTTTTTTTGAGCCAAATCCAGGAGTGGGTAGAGCAGAAGGTAGAAGTATAAGAGCATCCTTTAGATTTCCCATTCCTTTTGTAACCACTCCTGGGTTTGGCTTAAAAACCGCATCAAAATCTGCTACAAAAAAAAAAAAAAAAGCCGCTTTTCCGCAACGTGGGGCCTCAGCCTAAGGGTATGTTCACACAGTCTTCTATGCATGCACCAGGTTCAGCGTTCAGCTCCTCAAATCTGCCCCCACTGTTTTCAATGGGAGGCAGCAACAGACTCAGCGAGAAGCATCCCGCCCTATCCTGACATGGCTTCAGGGCCGGCTTTCTGCTACAGGCTCCACAGCCAAAATACTTGTTGAGGAGTATTTTGCCAATGTGAACATAGCCTTACAGTCTGAAAATCAGACCATACACTATGAAAGGTGAATAAACAGCCGACAAGTGCGGCAAACTTTGAAATGTATAAAAAAGATAATGCAGAGAAAGCAATTGGAAGTTGTCATGCTACATGCAAATGACGGAAAAGATGGATTATCTTACCATCTCTGTTTGACAATAGGTACACAAGGCCATTAAGACACGTGTCAGTCACCGCAGATATATTGGTGGCACATCTTCCTATTGCTTGAATTGTGGCTGCGGCAAACTGCTTGTCCTGGCTTTTTACATAGGTCTAAAAATAAACAGATTTATGCACGTTACAAGAGGACTTTAAAATTGCATTACAGACTTGGGCAGCTCAGTGACAAGTGAATTCACATCGTAATGAAGTATCAATCTGCCCTATTCATTCCCTTTTCTACAATTTCATTTCACAGAGCTGGAGTGTGAGAATCCACGGCACCATTTTCATCTCTGGGGACCCCCCGGCTGCTGAAAGATTTACTTTTCACGTCCTATGCTGAGGCCGGCCTTGACATAACTAAACACAACATGAATAGGGTTTAATTTTACGACAACATAGCCAGGGGACAATGCAAAAGCTAAAGGGAAAAAAAAACACAGAATATGCAGTTTATTATTAACAGATATGGAAAAAGTAGAGGTGGCCAAGAACAAGCAGATGTCATCAAAAAATATCATCCTTATGCCCCATATCCTGCAAAATCCCTCAGTCCTTCCAAGATGCCCACCAGTGATGCCCACCATTCTTACTCACCTCTTAGGGGCCATTCACACGTTTTGAACATTAGGTTAAAGGGGTTGTCTAAGACCTAAACCATAGGATAGGTCATCAGTATCAGAACTGCTGGGGTTCAACCCCTGAAACTCCACATCAAGATGGGGTTTGGGTGTTGGACCCTGATCGATGTGATACTGCGGATAGGTCATCAGTAACAATTATCTTCAGGTCCCGGACAGGATGTCTTTCCTATTGTTTACTTACAGGTGCATCTCAATAAATTAGAATATTTCTGAAACGTTCATTCATTTCAGTAATACAATCCATAATCAGCGTCTTCCATGATTGTGTGTCCTACTGAACCAGACTGAGGGACCATTTAAAGGCTTAGGAAACCTTGGCAGGCGACACACTGAATTTACAATACTGAACTTTTTTACAATATTCATATTTTCTTAGGTTTTGGTTTACATTACCTGTAATCCATAATCAACATTTACAGAAATAGAACACTCTGTGTGTAATCTAGAAAATATAGGAGGTCACTTTTTTAATTTAATTACTGAAATAAACAAACATTTCAAAGATATTGTAATTTATTGAGATGCACCTGTATATGGTATGCTGCATTTTTATGTATATGAGTTCTACAAATATTTATAATGTATTATTTATAATATTTAAAATAGTATTTATGCAAGTCTTTTGACAGATCTGAATGAAAGACGAAACAGAAGTGTGAATAAAGCTTAGATATAGATTCAGTTTTGTTAATGGTGCTATACACATATATGTATTTACATACACTGACCAGTCAAAACATTAAAAGCACCTGGCTAATATTGTGTACGTCCCCATTGTGCCACCAAATGTGACCCATCAAGGCACAGGTTCCACAAGACATCTGAAGGTGTTATCTGGTGCCAAGAGATTAGCAGCATACACTGCAGAAGTCCTGGACGTTACTAGTTATGGCCTCCATTGACCGGACTTGTTTTTCCAGAACATTCCAGATGACCAATTGGATTGAGATCTGGGAAAACTGGAGGCGAAGTAACAGCTTTTGCTCTTTTTCGTATTCCATTAACCGTTCCTGAGCACTTTTTGCAGTGTGGCATGGAGCTATACTCTGCAGGATGATGCCGAGGCCATTGCCAGTAGGGGATACGACTGCATGAACAGGTGTACTGGGTCTGAGCAATGTGCATGTAGGTGGCAAATATCATAGTCACAGCTTCATGAATGCTGGAACCCGGCAGAAATTCACCGAAGCATGACATGACTGCTCCAGATTACCTTCGTCCTATAATATATCTTGGTGCTCTGTCTTTCCCAGGTTCCACAATGTGACTACCTCTCCCATTGCTCCATGGACCAGTTCTAATGCTCATGTGCCCATTGTAGGTGCTTTCATGGTGAATGTGGGCACTCTAACGCTACACAGCAAACTGAGATGCACTGTGTGGTCTGCTATCTTTCTATCATATCTAGCATTGACTCTTTGTGCTACAATAGCGCTGTAAAATCAGATTAGACAGACTAGCTTTTGCTCCACATGCAACCATAAGTTTTTAGTGCCCATGACCAGGTCGCCAATTTTTTTTACCACTGCATACCGGGAACATTCAACAAGATGTCACATTTTGGAAACCTAGACAACCCCTTTAAATGACATATGGACAGTGTCTGTTGGAATGGGAGGACTTTTTAGGCTTTATAATGGCTTCTATAACTACATTAATGGCATACAGCACATGAATATAGATGTCAGACTTTCCTACACCTACGTCAGGATTTATTCCTCTATATAACCAGGAATTAAGACATAAATCTCCTAAACCCATGAACCCTCAGTGCACCAGTTATTTATAGTGTGGTGACTGGTGCGTCACTTACCGGTCTCCTAATAGGCCATTGTCTCTAGTAAGAACACACCGGTGAAATAATTCAATAAGCAACTTTATTACAACCCAATTCCAGATCTCAGAGGAGTCTTCTCCAAGAAAAAATACAGAGAGAGAGGGGTCCACTGAGAGGCAACAGATCATTTACTAAATGTGCCTATGGTCATGTGAAATACCTTAATATTTCACTAGTGTGCCCTTACACAGACAATGGATTCCGTCCATTGCCCATCAAATGCCCACAGGACACAGCAGGAGAATAAAGCTACCTATTAGTCCTTCATATAAGACCTATGGCCGGCATAACTAATGAAATGACCAGGCCAGGACACATCTGCATCACACACAGCGAATACGAGAATTGCTTTTTTTTTTTTTTTTTTTTTTGTCAGGGACCAACCAGTTTACATTGAAAATGACTACAAAATGCTACAAATAATATTTTATAATGACACAAAGTTGTTTCTGTCCCATTAAAGAGGACCCGTCATCGCTCCTGACATTTATGTTTAGTGAATACTTGTATTCACTATGAAATAATAATTGAAGATAATCTTTCCTTAGTACTGTGTCACTCCTCTGTTGTTCCTCCTGGCATTGTAGGTTAACATTCCCTTTGCTCATGTGGCAGGCCCCTCTGCCATTTTACAGTCAGGGATTAGGCATAGGACATATTGACAGAGAGGTGCTAATATCCAGTTTTCAAGTTATCCATATATTTCCAGGAAGAATAAAAGAGGATTCAAAATGTAATTGGGAATACAAGAATTTCCTATAAATATAGGCGAACTGCCAGGTCTTCTATAAGATACCCAAACCAGCCCATGGTACTGTAAGAAGTACAGACACAGCTTTTCCGTAGACTTCAGATTTCTCTTGACGCATCTTGTTGATTTTTTGGGGTTTACTGACCGTTTAATGTCTATGGGCAGTGTAAACTGGGGCGCCTGCTGTCAGGCTGTGTGGTATAGGGGTTATAGGAGTGTAAACAATGATGGCATAGCCATAGGAAACCCCTTTTATGTAACCGTCCCATTTTACATGCTTTTCTGCTCAGATATTTACAAACCACTGTATACTCTATAGGTCGCATTGACATTCCCGCACAGAATAGTCTAGATTTAAATTTATTCATTTAATAGCATCAACATATTCTACAGCGGTGTACAGAGATTGTCACCACATTAGTCTGTCCCCATTGGGGCTCACTATTGAATTTCAGAATTAACCTTTATTCACACTTCTAAGTTTCTCATTCAGTTCTGAATGCACAGTATGTCATATATTGCAGCAGTTTTTACCCGCAGATACTTTGCAATGCAAAGATTGAAAAGCCTCAGGGGAGCTGCAGGAGGGGCACAGCAAAAAGCATTTCAGGCTGAGGTGACACACTGCGGTTTTTTGTTGCAGATTTTGCTGAATTTTTTTTTTTCTGAGCCAAGCCAAGAGGAGGTTTAAAAGGAATAGGAAACAAAGGAAGCGTCCATATTTCTCCTTTCCTCTACATACACTCCTGATTTTGGCCCCAAAAATGCAGCAAAATCTACAACAATAAAAAAAAAAAAAAAAAAAAAGTTTCTCTGCAACGTGTGGCCTCAGCCTAAGGCTAAGTGCACATTTGTGTCACACTCCATTGCAATGTCTGCCTGAATTTGGCCGATGAAAAAGTGCATGTAGGACTTCTTCGTCCGCCACTATCAGTTTAAAAACAACAGACACCTGACGGACCTCTTTATAGCCAATGGATCCATCATGCTCCGTATATAACGCTATTTTAGCAGCCCGTCTGTCTGTTGTTCTAGCTCTCTGATGGACCAGAACAACAGAGAGCGGATACTATTGTGAACTTAGCACAAGAGGTTTTTTGAGGCACAGATTTTACAGCGAGAAACACAGCTCAATTTCCCTATGGACATTCAGCAGCATTTTCGCTGTGTGTGGCTTCTGCAGTACGGAGTGTTCTAAATCCCCTAATATAACTAGGTCTACCTAGTGACAGATAAATCTCCTTATGGCGGGGAAGAATTAAGGGCTACTTGTTACTGCTATCCACAGCATGAATAGGACAGAGATGTGATAAAACGCACACAGACCTGGAATTCGCGGAGTAGAGTGGAGACGTTTGCTTCATTGGCCAGGTTCGTCATTATTTCCAGCTGCAAAGAACAAGATGGAATAACATATATTAGTTTGTCAGACATAAAAATTGAATTCCTCAGGAGTCCAGGCAAAAATGTACACACTGGCCTGGAGTTACTAATAGTTACTCAGCGTAAACTTAGGCAGGCAGTGTGAAAATACGCCAGATACACAGTGGCTGATGCTGGACGATAAATTAGACGTATATGTTTAGACTGCATAGTCTAAGTTTCTACCACCTTATAGCTAAACTACGTTGAGACAGAATTTTCCAACAAAATTTTGGCACTTTAAGCCACACCCTTTTCTCTTACAAGCCGCTCCTGTGTCTAGAAAGTTGAAAAATGTTTTGTTTAAAATAGATTCGCCAAGTTGCCCAGAGATGTGCCACATTTACATCAGTAAAGTTGTACAGTGCTGCGGAATATGTTGGCGCTATATAAATAAAATGTATTATTATTATTAGTTATAACCACAATAGTAAATCTGAGCCACTGTGTTATGTCTCTTGAAGGGCCTGAGTGATTGGTGCGTGACACATGAATCCAAAAATTTGTGCATCTGGGACATTCATGTTATCCTCCAGACCTGCACCAGGTATATAACACAGTATACATATTTTTTTCCCCCCTTTAGCACAGGAGCTTGGCAAGCATGCACACACCAGGTATAAGGCAAGATCTGTGTTCAATAACCACCAATAAAATTAAAATTGGGAAAATTATTTTCACTTCATTCAGTATCTTTTTTTTTTTTTTTGCATAGACTGAAATTACGTCTCAAATAAATACGGTTGGTGCCTAATTTAGACGTCAAAAGACGTCTTAAAGATGTCTTAAGACAACAAAGTAAAATCTTTTGTCTTTCCCTCATGTAGTTGGTTGGACAATTTTTTTTTTTTATTACTTTGTGAGGTCTTGTTTTTTTTGCAGGCTTTAACTTCTTAGGGAACCATTTTTAAAGAAAATGCATTTAGCTCAAGTAGTATCTGGATTACCAAAGAGCTTGTTCTCACCTTTAGGGTTTTGATTGTAGTCGGGTCAGTTGAGCGAACATAGAAACTCTTTAAGAACGGCTCAAACAAACCCTACAAAATAAACATATATAACTAATGCATAAATAGTCGGGGTCAACTTCGGACATCACCTCTTGCAACACTAATCAAATATGCATTACCTTCCTCTGTATGGACATTGTTGCAATGTTCTGAAGGACAATGTATTGCACCTCCCTTTAAAAGAGAAAACAGAATCGGATGAAAAAGCAAAAATAAAAATTAATAAATTATCTTAAATTCTATTTGCATACATCAGGACAGTAACATACATGACCACACATGACTAATTCTAGACTATACTGTCCTACTGTCATACCTAAGAGGCAGTGTATGACTAAAGCTAAGGAAAGATGTCTTGCACCACCCACTTCTACTTTGTAAAGGGCCTGAAGTTTTCCAGTCATTAAATATTGAGGAATGTAAGTTGGATATCCGTTTCAGATTCTTCTTAATCGTCTTCCCCCCTTCCTCCCAGCTCCCCACGGCAGAATGGTGCTGATTAGGCCCCAAAGAATGGGCCTTTATACTTACCTAGAGAGTCTTTTTGTACTCCTCTCTGGTGCTCCTGGTACCTGTGAAGTTCATCAGTGAATCCGTGAATGTACACTATGGATTCACTGTGCATGCGCCAGAGGTCCGGGACATGCGCACTGAAGCCGAGGTGTACTCCTCTGGCTTCACTGTAGAACGGTGCCAGCAAAGAGTACAGCCAAAAGGAGCGTATAAAGGGTTTTTTTTTTTTTTTGTTTTTTTTTTCTCAACGCAGGCATGGGTGGCATAACAGCAGGGGAATTTGTGACACTAAACCCCTGGTCCATAAAAACCTGTGGGTGGTATGGTGTCCCAAGTGTCACCTGTTTCCCTTTAAGCAGAGGAGAAAGGTAAAAAAAAAAAATGCAAAGAAAGAAAGAAAACAAACACGTCACCATACCTATAACTGCGGAGTAGACGGACCAGGGATTTGGCAATTGTAATTGTTTCAGACTTTGGTGCCAAGTGCCAGTACAGCTGTGCTACTGCCATAACCACCTGTTAAAATAGTTTGATAACATCTCAATTATATAGAGACATAATAAAAATATACAATATCTATTCTCCAGGGTCATCCTATGTATTTTATCCCATACCATAATTTATGAGACTTTTCCCAAATACTCTGACCATTTTCCTAACTCAAGCTGATCCAAATAAGAACCTCAACCAGGAAATCTAACACAGCTCTTGTATGAGAGGAGGATAGGGATTCACAGGAGAAAAAATAAGCAGAGCACAATCTATTATCTGTAACCAGTCTGGCTGGCCTAATACATAACATAAATGCAAGTCGAACCTGCCCGACCACATAATGTACATGGGGGCAGCCGGAAAGATCCCAGTGAGATAGGGGGCAGTGCACACCAAAGACAGAACTCCCTCCCCTCCTGCACTACATATAACACAGAGTTTCAGTTTTCTGGATTGTTCTTCTAAAGAACCTGTCACATCTCAGGAGATGTCGGTTTTAGGTTTTACTTATATTCCACATGAATTAACAATTCTGGAACATCTTTTATTACAACTCTGCACTGTATTATTCCTCTGTTATTCCTTCTAGAAATATATGAATAAATTGGCGACTGGGTGTTACCAGTTTGGGGGGTGTATACCTGCACAGTGCCAGACTATTTAGACACACCCACACTGATAAGAACACCCAGCTGTCAATTTATTTATAAATTATCAGGAGGAACAACAGAGGAACAGCTCTGTTAAAAAAACATGATGCTCCAGAATTGCTATTTTATGAGAAATACAAGAATTTACACACAGCAAAAAATGTAGTGAAATTGAGGGGGACTTCCACTTAGATACCTCTTCATTATGTGGGGGTCTCTGGCTCCCTGCAGTGGAGAGCCAAAGAGTTTTTGGCTTTCCGTTATGGCTTTGATTTGCTGATCAGCCCCAGATGAATTGGGTTGATCAGCTGACTGTCTCACACCAAAGAGTCTGTGGCTGTTCAGCCACAAAATCCGTGGCAAGATTGAGTAGGATTTTTTTTTTTTCTCCAACTGACCCCACCTCAAAATCAGCACCAGATTTCACCATGTGAACATACCCTAAATCAGATGTATTTAAAAGTAACAACTGCTAGGATTTGTAAGAGATAGCCATACGGCAACAACGCAATCTTACCGCAGCATTTCTGCTCTGCAGTAAAGGTTTGGTATTTCTTAATAGCAGCCTGTGGTCAGGATCCATGGTGTACGGCTTCTTCTGGTTCGCTGGCTTCTCATTTTCTTCATCTGATTCGTAGAAGTTGTTAGCAGTGGCATCTTCTGCTTCATCCTGTACGAGATCATCAGTTACAGTAAGTCATAACAGTGATAGACAAGGAGAACACCGCACAGCACAGGGCAGGAGGATATACGGTAAGTCCAAGAGATGCAGCATTTATAGTCTTCGCCATCATTATTTTGTCAGAATAGACCACAAACTTTTTGGTGCACAAGAACACAATTTTGGCGCAACTCCCCACTTTTTTTTTGCCATTGTGTCAGGTGTTATGTGTTCGGTTAATAAAGTATGTTACAAAAATGTTCACCAATCTAACTTCCTTTTAATAGAAAACACACCGTAAAGTTCCCATTAGCAACGCTCTAACTAAGCAGTACCAGGGAGAGTCTGTCCGTACACACTTGCTCAATGCAGTATGTAGAGCTGAAGCATTTACCAATGGGGGGATAGTCACTTCAAATGGCTGTATCTCCAGTTTTATGTTGAACGTTTAGGAATCACATGAAAGCTGAGATTCTCAGCTTTCATATTCTGCCAAGATAGCAGTACTAGCTGTAAGAAAAACAGAAAGAACTCTAGCTGAAAAATACAGTCAGAAATGTGATTTTATATGTCGAATGAACTGCTGCATATAAAGCTCAAATTCCAGACGGTTTTTATAACTAGAGATATCTCATGTTATTTTATAGCTAGTACTTCAATCTCAGCTTTCATACGATAAAACCATTTTTCTAGGTGGTATAAAACCAGAGATGCAACCATTTGAAGTGACCATTCCCTTTGGCAAATGGCTGAAGCTCTATATACTGGCAATACAAATGTATTTGGATATTTCCATGTACACACATGGACAAAATTGTTGGTATCCCTCGTTTAATGAAAGAAAAACCTACAATGATCAAAGAAATAACTTTAATCTGACAAAAGTAATAAATATATAAAAATTCTATGAAAATGAACAAATGAAAGTCAGACATTGCTTTTCAACCATTCTTCAACAGAATTTTTAAAAAAAAAGAAAACTCATGAAACAGGCCTGGACAGAAATGATGGTTCCCTTAACTTAATATTTTGTTGCACAACCTTTTGAGGCAATCACTGCAATCAAACGATTCCTGTAACTGTCAATGAGACTTCTGCACCTCTCAACAGGTATTTTGGCCACTCCTCATGAGCAAACTGCTCCAGTTGTCTCGGGTTTGAAGGGTGCCTTTTCCAGACGGCATGTCTCAGCTCCTTCCAAAGATGCTCAATAGGATTTAGGTCAGGGCTCATAGAAGGCCACTTCAGAATAGCCCAATGTTTTCCTCTTAGCCATTCTTGGGTGTTTTTAGCTGTGTGTTTTGGGTCATTATCCTGTTGCAAGACCCATGACCTGCGACTAAGACCAAGCTTTCTGACACTGGGCAGGACATTTCTCTCTAGAATCCCTTGATAGTGTTGAGATTTCATTGTACCCTGCACAGATTCAAGACACCTTGTGCCAGATGCAGCAAAGCAGCCCCAGAACATAACAGAGCCTCCTCCATGTTTCACAGTAGGGACAGTGTTCTTTTCGAGATATGCTTCAGTTTTCCGTCTGTGAACATAGAGCTGATGTGCCTTGCCAAAAATTTCGATTTTTGTCTCATCTGTCCATAGGACATTCTCCCAGAAGCTTTGTGGCTTGTCAACATGTAGTTTGGCAAATTACTTTTGTCAGATTCAAGTTATTTCTGTGACCATTGTGGGTTTTTCTTTCATTAAACGAGGGGTACCAACAATTTTGTCCACGTGTGTAAGAGCCCAGTTAGAGTTGCTAGGAAGAATTTTACAGCCTGTTTTCTATTAAAAGAAAGTTAGATAGTATAATATAACTTAGCCTAAGTGTATATTACAAAAGGTGCCTCTTCATTGTATACCGGACACATCGCTGCCCACAAGGCATTGGCTGTGTCTGGTATAGACGCTCAGGCTCATTCAATAGAATGGGACTGAGCTGGAGAAGGATCAAGTGATTGATGGACATGACGTCAGTTAGGAAGAAGCTGCCACAGCACCTGCCCAAGTGCTACAGCCCCTTCAATCAGTGGTTATGGTGGCTATCGAACCCCTACTGATCCGATATTTATGACCTTATGATCTTAAATTCCAGAATAACCCTTTAATGCCCACAATCAGTGGAAAGAGCCTAGAGAGGCTAAGTGACACGGTAAAGGCCCATTTAGATGTCAGAAAATAAGAGAAATTTAAGGCAGACATTCACCTCGGATTTCACTTAATTTTCTGCCCCCAGGCACCCCGCGGTGTAATACAGAGCATCGATATTCTGTCCCAGCTTTCCACCACTGATTAGGCCCAGATGAATAGGCCTACTCACTCAGAGGGGAGCAAGCTGAGAACTTCGCAGCTGAATCAGTCACGGAATCCGCGACAAGATCGAGTGTCCTGCTTTTACTCCACACCTGTCCATGGGTTGTGCCTGGTCTTGCAGCTTATCTCCATTAACATAAATAAGTTGCAATACTACATATAACCTATAAAGAGTTGCAGTGCAATGTCTGGAAAAAATTTTTATTTTTTTTTTAATTCTGAATAATCCTTTAAACTTAGGGTGTATTCAGACAGTGCTGCTAGGTACAGTTGGGAAATTTGCTTTTTTTGAGGTTTTTTTTTATTTCACAGGGGAAACGTTCACTAAATCTGTTTCACGTGTATTTAGAAAAAAAAACCCAACATAGCTGCATGAAGAATGCATGTGGCTGTTTCCAGTGTATTTTTAATGCATTATTTATTTATTTCTCTTACTTATATAGCGCCAAAATATTCCGCAGCGATTGACAGACATTGTCAGTCACTGTCCCATATAGGTCTGACAATCTGAACTCCATATCAGTATTTCTTAGGAGTGTGGGAAGAACCTGGAGTACCCGGAGGAAACCCATGCAAACACGGTGCGGAACATGCAAACTCCTTGATATTGTCCATGGTTGGATTTGAACGAAACACTAAATGCTGCATGGTAACAGTGCTAAGGGGATGTTCACACTACCATTGTGAACGTCCATTGCTCTCATTTGTCATAGGATGAGAGCCATGGATTTTAAACAGAGATGGACCTAGATGGAGCCCACTCCGTCTGTGTCCTGTCCCATTGACTCATCTAAATAACAAGATGGAAGTGCAGGACTTTTTCTTCCGTCAGAAAAGTAAAACATGACAAAAGCAAGCTTTTTTTTTTTTTTTTTTTTTTTTTAACATGAGAGAGTATGCAGCCGGACACCAAGATGTAGGGGGCTCTAACTGCATTCTATGGTTAAGGTCCGTTGATCTCATCCTATGACATTACTAATGGTAGTGTGAACAGACCCTAACACAGATGCACAGAATATTTAGCAAAACAAAGCAGCTTTTGATAATTTCACAGCCAGGGATTTACCAAGAATCCAGGCAGAGTCAGGACTGAATGCTGACATCAGGGACTTGCAGATTGCACAAAACTACAGTAACTAAACCACATTTTACCAAAGGTTATCAAATTATTGCGATTGAACATTAAAAACTTCCATGTCTGTACAGCCTGGCGCTGCGGTGATGGAAATAAGCGGGAGAGCGCAGCCTGAGCCGATTTGTTCCTCTGATCCTTATTTTAAAAGTAGAAAAATTCCATTAAGAAACCCACCAGCGTCGACTTGTAATGCAATTACTCTAATGAAACACATCACGCTTCTGCTTACCGCGCTCTGTCAGTGTTATGGGTCACGAGCCGCTGTCTTCATTGGCAGTATGCAAATTAAGTATTTCATTAATAATCACAAATAAAACACAAGCTTATTCTAACAGAGTTTAGATGCTCCAGAAAGATAGGGCCATAATTGATATATCTTGTTTATCAGCAAGTCTAATGCCATATAATGTCTTCCTTGTGTCTCTGCTGGTTCACAGGGCAACAAATAAGCTACAATCCAAACATTCTCCATCACTTCCCCTTAAAATGGACCGACCGGCAATAACCAATGCAGAAATTGCTACAATTAAATGTATAAAGAGGCTGCCCGCTGCCAGCGCACACTCACTTATAGGCTTGCCAACTAAAAAAAAAAATCTCATTAAACATAGGGGCAGATTTATCAACGGATTTAGTCCAGTTTCCTAGGATTGAAAAATATGGTGTTTTGGCTAAATTTAAAAAAGGGAAGGAACAGAGGTTCAAGATGGACCTGGCATTGTACTGACATCAACGTATGCCATGAATTTGCTGCCTAGGGAAGACTTAAAGGGAATCTGTCAGATGCTTTAAGGCTAATAGTTAATAACAGGGTCGGGTTAGGAGAGTTTAAACTTATCCAGCTATCTAAAATTATCTACAAATACATCCACAGCTTGTGCACCCTTTGCTTGGCTTTATTTTATTTGCTGCTCCTTGTATTACTGACTGTTAATTACATGCTGTTAATCTATGGACAAACTATAGTTCCCATGATTCATCTACCTGCTCTCATTCTCTGTGTACCCCTCCCTTCTACAATCAACTCTGCAATCAAATCACGGGTAATAAATCACTCCCACATCCGAGGTTACGGGTGCTGTGATGTTTCGATTGCTGACCGAACTGCTCACAGGGAGGGAAACTTCACAGCTGAGGTCAGTGACCTGAATAAATGAGATATTTATTTACACAGGATATATATTAGGAAGTGATTTGTACTGATGCATCCTGTTGTTTGGTCCATATTTTTTAAAAAACTGGATAATCCCTTTAAGGCATATGCGACTTTAACTTTGTAGCTGCGGACAAATTTAGAAGTGCACAGAAAAAGAACTTATCTTGTATGTAAAGGAGATCACAAGTGGAAATGAGAAAACCTGACCCGATTCCGCCACTTCCTGAGCTTGTAGGGCTGTGCGCCTGCATCCTATAGCTTCGGTGTACATACTTACCTCTCTGCTCCCCAGCCAACACCTCCTGCTCTCTTACCTCAATGCCCCCAGCACGACTGGGGGCAGTGAGGTAAGAACTGGGGCTCCTTCTGGGGGGGGGGGGACAAAATGTGTGAAGTTATTTGTATTGTACAGAATTTGTAAGGAATGCGGCTCTTCAACTCCAAGTTTTTTCTATGTGCGACCCATTTCCCCGCCAGAGTTTGAGACCCCTGTTCTACTTCAAATAAAAAGCTGGTGATTGAATTCCTATAAAAGTAACAAAAAAATTATATACAATATAATTGTATCATATAATATAAAATAATTAGTTAAATTAATTTTATTTGAAGCCAGAGTAACAGTGTAACTTTTTTCTATTGCACAGATTGTGACTACCAAGCTTGCAACATTTTTGCAAATGGGCTGAATCAGATTATGTTTAGAAGCTCTGTCAGTTCAGCTAAAGCAGAGTTCACACTACCGTTGGATTCCATTATGAAGGTGTCCGTTAAAAACCCCCCCAAAAAAACGAACACCTATCATAACAGACATTAACGGACACTAACTGATGTTAATGTGTCCGTTTAAAAAAACAAAAAAACAGACACATTAGCATCAGTTAGTGTCCGTTTTTTTAAAACTGATGGCTATCAGTTATTGTCCGTTACCCATAGGCTTCAATGTTAAAAAAAAAAAAAAAATAAACAGACACATGCTGTCCGTCAAGATTCCATTTTTCCAAACGGACAAAAAAGTCCTGCATATAGGATTTTGTCCGCGGAAAAAAAAACGGACTTCTGACAGATTGGGTGTAAACAGTCACTAACGGACACTATATAAAAAACCCATTGAAATGAATGGAAATTTTAACGGATTTCTGACGGTTCAGCTAGTGCCCGATGCTAAAATCTTGTAACGGACAATCGCAACGGACACTACTGACGGTCACCAACGGTAGTGTGAACGCCCCTTAAGTCACAGTGGTGATTTCAGGCCCAAAATTGAGCCAACAGATCCCTTTACTAGTGCACAGTATTAATACATCTCCACTATTATAGATTTTGCTAGCATATTCTGCATACAAGTTTAACTACATTTTGGACCTACTTGTTAGGCAACTCCAAAAATGACAGCACTTTAATATATCAGAACTGTTCAATTTAACAAAAGAGGGATCAAAATCTATGGCAGGACTGTCATTTTTACTCAACTAAAAAACCCCTTTAAAGTAGCACACCCCCAAAAACTATATAGATACACCTGGCTATGAAGTTCAAAGCTCAGTGAGGTTACAAAACCAATTTTGTGCTTCAGTAAGTCAGTAAAAAGTAGTTAGGAGTATTCAAATCAATAAAATGATAAGGGTACCCAAATTTTTGCACCGGTCAAATTTTGGTTTAATGCATATTGCACATTTTCTGTTAGTACAATAAACCTCATTTCAATCCTGAAATATTACTGTGTCCATCAGTTATTAGATATATCAAATTGAAATGGCTGTTGCAAATACCCAAATATTTAGAACTAAAAATGATTAAGATTAATAGGGGTGCCCAAACTTTTTCATATGACTGTATATTCTTTTGTCAAATAGAAAAGTCCATGATGTAATCTTACTTGTGGGTGCACATTATGCCAGGAAAGGGACTCCTAGCAGTATAGTTGCCTATGATGTTAGGAGTCCCTGCCTCCCAGGGACATATTGTCCTGTACCAGTAGTATGGGACAGTATGTCGCTGTGAGGCAGGGACTACTAGCAGCATACATATCTGTATTGGTAAGAGTCCCTTTTCCAGCATTTTATTCAGGCCGGTAAATGCGGCCAACACACAGATCCAAAGTCGGTCATGTGAATGTGGGGTTAGACATTTTAATTGCTGGTCATGTGACATAGCTGATGTCCAGATTTGACTCTCCAAATGATACAGCATTTTATGTGAGTGGACAAGAAGTCAGTTTCTCCATTCATTCCTACGAAACTCACTGCAATGCTATTATAGGGATAGATGAAGAAGCTGCCTTCTTGCCCATACAGGAAACACTGGAGCAGTTTTATTAAGTCTTGTATGCCAGGCGTAGAAAGCATGGAAAAAGGTGCATGTTTTCTTACAAATAACCAAAACCAAACATAAACCAGGATAACCGATGTGATTTTATTCACGACTGTTATTTCACTTCAGTTATTACAATGTTTGCAGCTTCGTTCAGACCGAACACATCTGAATTGAAATTGCTATTATTTTACACTGGGGTCTCTTCATAACCGGAGGCCCAGGGTAGGTGATCAATAAATAGTGTTGTTCTCCTGAGCCCCAGCGCGATTCTCTGCTGTCTTCTGCCTCTCATCAGAGACCGCTGAGGTCTGTGCGGTCACATGGCGTCACAAAGCTGGCATCTATGCGTTACAATGTCAAGTGACGCTGAGGCCCAATCACAGGCCTCAGCGGTCCCTGACGTCATAAGTGAAGTGCACCCTCTGTCCCTGGAGGGGATATGAATGTCTGGACAGGCATTTTCAAATTCATTCAAATCCCCATTGTGTCAGTTGGGGAGTTTTATGGCTGGTCATGTGACACAGCTAAGGACCAAAATAAAGTCACTACATTTTTATCATGCACTTTTCTAACAGGGCAGAGAATCCTTTTTATTTTTTTGTCAAAGGGCTACAATTGGTACCGAATATATATATTAATGGTCCTGATGCTTCATAATGGCCAGATTATCTACACTATCTACCATGCTTTACTTACACATAACACAGCTCTTCAGTTTGCATTGGTTCAGGTGTAATAAAAAATAATACCGCCCCACTATACATATCCATTGGAGACTTCTTTTTAAACAGCGCGCCAAAAGCATCCCGTAATTGTCAGCTTTCCCATTGATATGCGCTGCATTGTGCTTTTCCTACCCCCTCACATCCAAGTTATTCAGGAATCAACATACCATCAATATCAATTCACTGAGAAAACAGAAATCACATGGGATGGGAAGTCATTAGTCTGAGAGAGACTGTTGTGAAACTTGACACAAAGGAGGAGTGCGCCATGGGCAAGGTATATTCTGATACAACTAAATCTGCTAACGTTCATTTGACTAATCTCTAGAATTCATTAACCTAAAAAGGTTTAATTTCCATTTTCCTGCATCAGCTCTATTTATGAAATGTTGTGCCCTATAAATACGCTGTTATTTTCCATAGTCAAGCACCCTCTTAACAAATCTTCTCATTAATATGTAAATGTAAAGTCAATCGGTCTTCTCCCTGACAGCGCTATGAATTGCTAGTGCACTGTATAATCTGCTTTGACTTGGCATCCGCTATTTATCATGAAATATGTCAGTTAGAAAAATTATGGAGAATGTGCTGCAATTGCTAAGGCTGCAATCTACTTTGTCAACACTTAATTGTTCCTTAAATCTTACATTTACATATAAACAGCCTAAATTCTGATCCATAATGATACAAATAAACTAAATTAAAAACCTCTTGGGCATCTCAAGAAATCAGGAGCACAATAAGGGGGAAGGGGTTGGGGAGAGATAGGAAAATCTACAAACACTGAGATTAACCAATGACTGGAAAAAAAGAATAAAATTAATGGGATTTTCTCAAAACAGCGCCAATACCTATGCATGGGCTGGGTCTGGTACTGCATCCAATCATCAAAAAGTGAATGGCGATGTGCGGAAGTGGACCAGAGAAAATCTTCAAAGGGTCTACAGTATTAACCATCCCTTAACTTTCAGGATCACTAAGGTTTCTGTAAGTTGAATCGACCATGAATCAAGTTGTGGCATATCCTATCAATACATCACTTTGTATGATGGAAAAACTTCTGTATGAAAATTTTTCTAATAAAAAGAAGAAGTCAAACAGTAGAAAATGCCCATTGCCCTCAACACTTGACAGGTTTTTCCATCATTAGGAAAAGCTACCACAATATACTTTTATCCGTGAAACTATACTGTAGCCCACACACACCATACAGTCTATAAGTCTATATTCTGCATCTCATCTGCAGATTACAGACAACCCCAAAAGGTAAACTATAGCTGTCTGACTGAAATAAGAGCAACTGCAAAAAAGGAGATTTCATCTGATCATGTAGAATTGACTTAATAAGCAACTTGAATTATAAAATAACCTTTTCATAAATGAATAGTACAGGTGAATATAAAAAAAACTTTGTAATATATCTTAACAAAATATGTTTCCTTCTTTACTTATCAGGCTTTGTTGCTTTTTACATAGAAATCTATGGAGAGGGGAGGGGAGAGGATGGTGCTGGAAAAGATACAAATAGTTGCACTTGCTAAACTCTGTGACAGGGAGCTCTTTTAACACTGCTATGTTTCAAAGATAAGACTCTACCAGTGCAGAGAATGAAGAAAAAAAAATAATAAATCACTCAACAGCCTCCTCCACTGACCTCTGGATACTCTCAGCAATAGAAAAGGATGATATCCTAGTGAATGCCATCAGTGTATAAGATGGGAATACATCTTTAATAAGAATTCAAAGCAACATGCAAAGTATTTGGTAAGTGTCCACAAGGTATCCGCAATATCTCAGATGTATGGTTAGACCAGTATAATCTGAAAGATCTCTATACGCATTGATAGACTGCTGACAAATTGTGGCAAAACTGGTATTATCTGACTTCTAAGATATATTAGAGTATGACACTATTGTCATTAAAATAGGTCTATCACAGAGGTAGGTTTTTTCCAGGCTAGAATTTCAAGCTTTTGCCTACTCAAAGGAATTAACTGGGCTGTGTCCAATCTGCTTTAATGTAATATGCAAATCAGCTGTGTGTGTCCATGGGGTGATACCAAGCCCAAAAAGTGCACAGGCTCTCCATGCTTACACCCTGCACATGTCATCCTCTTTGGCTTTGACTGGCATATCTGATGTCAGATACTTCCACGGCTGCCCGCTGCAGCTTCCAGGCTGCACATGCACAGGTAATTCCCTTAAGTGGCTACTGGCATCATTGAGTGTACTGCATAAGTGCCAAATCCATGTGCAGCACATCAAGGAGATGAGGCAGAGCATCAAGGGACACTTCACAGTCAGAAGAGAAGCCTGCATTGTGCAAAGCATGGATGGACCTACACATGCACAGAGGAGATCTCTGCGGGGGCACTACACACCGGCTAATAACAAGGAAACTTAGAAAGGGAACCCCTTTCATTACACCCATAATAAAAAGCACATGAACAAAATGTGTCAAGCAAACACAAACCCCTTTAAATTCGGCTTCCATCACACTGTCCAAGAGGTGCACTCATGGGCACCACACACATCCTTACTAAAGTATTGGATTAAAGGGTCTTCCAGTTTTGTTTTTACTATAAACGGAGGCATAAAATAACAAATACCACATATTTGTGTGTAGGGCAACACTGGAACATCCCTTAAAGGCCCTGCCTACCTACAAGTCACCAGCAGAAAGCTGAGATATAATGATAAGAAATAGTAAATTATGATCACTGACCATTCCTATCTCTCTCCTCACTCACCTGTGTCCACGGGCTGATAAACTGAGTACGAGCATATCGGGTCAGCATGTGAATTATAACCACTTGTCCCCATTCTTCCACATCAACCAACAGGTTACAAAGCTTCCGATAATTTTTGTGAATTAGGTCAATTCGGTCTGGGCAAACCTCTTCAAAGGCCATCACAACACTACCTGCAACAAGCTGGGAAATAAAAACAGGAATAAAAAAAAAAAATATAATACACAATCATAAAGAATAAAGATATTTTAAAACATGCTATAACATCATAAAATGGTATAAAAATCCCTGTGGTGGTGCTGTAAGGAAATAAAAAACTTGCTGCCAGGTTTGTAATAGTTGACCCCTGGCTGGAAGAGTTTGCGATCGATTCTTCAAAGCAGACAATCCCAATTGCAGAAGAGGCTTCCGGCTGCCTCACAACTGGATCTCTCGCAGCAACATCTCTCTTGCCATCACTATTAAAACTCCTATCAGGAAACACAGCTGAAATGATCACTGGAAGGAATACTTTCATATAGTGGTTTGCAATGTTGGTTAAATATATACAGGAGGGAAACAAACAAATAGAGGGTCAATGTGTCACTGACGTATTATGAGGATCCTAAATAATATTATATGATAATTTATTATAAATAATAATAAATGGATCATTGGTATTATTTCTAAAACATAATAATAATAAATAATAAGTATTATTGGTATTTGTAAATAATAATATTTTTTATTATTATTGGTATTATTTTTATTTAATTAATACTACTAATGATAAGTAATTTATTATTTCTATTATTATTATAATAATTTATTATTATTAGGTAACTTTAATATTCTTTATAAAATAATCACAGCACCTGGAGTGAAATGATGTGGCTGCGCATTATAGGTGGCTCTTCAAGACAAGTCAGAAACTAAATCCTAAAACATTGCTGTTCCAGCTAAGGCTAGGTTCATATCAGTTCTGGGTTTTTGCTTTTCTGGTCCATCAGAAGAATGGAGAAATGGACCACTAAAATAGTGGACACTGAGGGGCCCTATTGACTATAATGGGGTCCACAGATGTCCGTTATTTTCAACCAATGATTTTTGACAGATGCGCACAGGACAGAGCAGGATCTGCCGCAGATATGAGCCCAGCATAACGTGTACTCATATAATAACCCGCGTGATCACCATCAAAAGTGCAAATCACTATTTATCTAAAATTACATTTTTGGGCTGAAAATGTACTGGCCACTAGTTGTATCCATTTCTTCTAACTTGCTGTTTATTGAATGCGGTCATGTGAAGTCTGCTTGTAGCAACAGAGACCCCAAGACGGATCCCAGGAAGGGGAAGTAGGGCTTTTGTTAGAGGCTCTTCAATATGGTCTGTACTGGCTAATATTAACCCTTTCCTGCCCCCCATTCAAAGTCAGCGCCAGTATACAGCCGGGGCGTAGTCATAGACGCTGGTACAAAAGCTCCATTTAGGTCCCCTTGCACAACTTCTCTTCATGACCATAAACAATGTCCCATCAATACATTTTAGCAGCATTTATATTTCCCTTTTCTTCTTTATCTAGGACCCAGACCACCATGAAGACTTGTGCACAACAGGCCTGTGCACACAAGATTCCCACCAGCCCCCTATAAGTGTGTGCCACACAGTAATCATGCCAAAGTATCCTTCCTTCACTATATGCTTCTGACCAATTACTACTTTTGGCATTAAAAGGTTAATTTTCTCTTTTCTGCCAGTGAAAGGTTGTGTATCAAAAAACATTATTCCCTGTATTACTCCAGTGAACCAGAGGGCAGGGTTAATAGGTTAACAAGGCACAGACTGGCAGCCATCAAAGAAAATCAGAAAGGTGAACAAGCAAGCTTAATGGTGAGGGGGACCTATGGACCCCCCTGGCTTATGGATCCGCAGTTGGGACCACTATAGTTATGCCAGTGGTTGGTTGGCTCTTTTTGCAGCCACAACTATCCTGTGTGTCCTAGACATGCAGGCACATTGTACTGGCATTACTACTGTCTATACTATAGCATCATACATGTGGACTTTGTGACAATGCAGTAAAGTTGATGACATTTACACAAGTATTCCCAACATACTGTAGAAAAACATCCTAATGTAAAATGCCAAAAGGTGAGATTTTAAAGGGAGTCTGTCAGCAGATAGATAGGTTAGGGGTCACCTGAATCAAAGCGTGTTTTCCCCTTGTTGCCGCCGTTGCAGAGATATTGCTATTTTTATCAATATGCAGATGAGCTCTTTGGAGAAGTGAGAACGTTGCCACTTACCTCTTTGGCGTGATAGCAACGCCTTAGGTGCTCTAAAGTGCTCTTTTGCATACTGACAAAAACAGTGATATCTATTTAACGGATGAATCTACTCACGAGGAATAAACACCATTTCATTCAGATAAACCTAACCTATCTATCTGTGGCTCTGGATTGATATGCTGGGTGCTAGAGACACACTCCCTTTTAAGTATGTCAGTGGTTTATGTGAATTTCCACCCTAGATTTTACACTTTTGCAAAGTATAGGTTTAAATTTGCAGCAAATCCTTTGCAAAACTGGCATGTAAAGGATGCAGATTTTGTTACAAAATTTGCATGAATAGCTACAGCAGATATACTGTATAACTGCCTATATCTCAGCTTCCTTGTCATGGATATTACAATAAAAATATCTGCTTTTTTTTTTTCTTTTTTACAACAGCACAAACATATATAAAAGCATAAAAGGTCTTCTATAATATATAAGCAATGACTAACACACGCATAACGAAAATGTCATTTTCTGCATGTCACTATCACGAGGCCATGCTATAAATATACCACACAAAGAAAAACATCATACACATCAAATATAAAGAGCGAAGCAAAACCCCAGTGGAGCATAAAGGTTTCATTCATTGAAAGCAAACAGGATTACATGTAAGTACCGGCAATTTCCCAAATGACTTTAAATAGTAATTGAAAGAAAACACAATTTTGACGAAAGTCTCTAGAAAAAAGAATATGTTATTTGCACTAATATTAATATTTCTCAGCGGTTTTTTTCTTCTTCTTCTTCTTCTTCTTCCTGTAGTATTTGGCCAACATTCTGTATATTAATATGCACCCAACATAACAATCAAAAGAAAACACAGCAGAATATATCCTTGTTATTATGCTAAGCAAGCTGGAAGTCCTTGGGGGATTTTATGAATTACCAATCAGTATAAGCGTGAAGTTGCATTTATTGACTCCAGCCCCGTCCACATACTGGAGCCTGCTGGTACCAGCATGAAGACAACTCAATCCACAAACCAAGCATCTGATTATTTGGAAGAACTAAATAAAATACATCAGGCATCTTAGGATAATTTGCTTTTCCAGTCATTCATAGCATGAAAAAGGCCAAAAGATAAAGTTACCTACGCGTACACGAGAACATAAAGCCCATCCACATCATCATCAGGCAATGGACCATGCCAAGAGTTTAATTATGGACTATGTTATGCAAGTGAGAGAGTGTGGGAGCGCATTACTATCCCGGAAACGCTCTCGAACTACAGCTAAACACAACTAATAGAGGCAGATTAGAAGAACTAATAAACCAAAAAGACAACGCGAGTCAACAACCCAACGCAAGTCAACAACGCAAGTCAGCAATACAAGTCAACAACCAAGCCAACAACCCAGTGCAAGCCCACAACATAATAGTGCACTCAATGTCCTGCCCCTTGACTGAGCGTGTTAATAATAAACTTTAATAAAAGGACTTGGGATGACAGCAAGGGTCATAGCAGGGACATCCTGGTCCACTATACTGATCAGCGAAATAAAAAAAAACAAAACCCAACACCACCACCAGAAGAACTATAGGAGAACAAAACCTTTAGAGGATGGATTCACATAAGATCTTTGTATCACACAGGGCTGTGTGTGGAGTTAGTAGGCTAAATCTCTGACTACTCTAGTCGGAGGTTTGGCCTACTGACTCCACAGCCCTATGCGATACAGACATGTTATTGAGTGTTCACAAAAACAAAAGGAGACACCGAGCGGCCAAGAATAGTGTAGATCCGGCTACGATCCAAATGTGATAATAAAAAGACAAAAATAAATGACCAAGATGGCCCCTCACCTTTAAGTACTGTCCCCTCTCCTTGTACTGTCAGCCAGTACAGTACAAGGAGAGTTACTAGCACAGCTCTGACCACTGGGAGGCGCTCTCCAGTCGTGTAAGTCTCACTCACAGGACGTAAGCAGTGAAGGTTCTCAGTGGTCACCAGCAGAGATCTGATGTACACCATACACTATAGGACAAAGTAGAATGAAAACAACAGGTTGTTTATATTTGCACTTGAAAAAGGGGAGTCCTTCCCCGAAACGCGTAGTGCCTTCTGTACCCTAATAAAGAAACCTTCATTCAGAAAAGTGACCTAAGCTCTTCCTTTACAAGAACGCAGACAGTCCATTTCTTGGGGAACATATACCCCCTTCTTTATTGCATGTTACTGAGTGTGACTCTATCCTAACGCTACATGCACACAACAGTGATATAAAATGGATGAAACTTTCAGTTTTAAGCGCGTCTTCCATCAGTGTTTCAACCTAATCCTCTCATCTGTTTTTAACTTCGGTGAAATAGATACATTACACAAAAAACACATAGAAAACTGACCCCATACTTCCTGCCTCTAGCTCCCTAACTTCCCCACCTGCCCCCCTCATCCTTTCTGCTCCAGCCCTGTCCCTTACCACTGTCCCCTCTTATGATCATTACCATCTTTGTGTTACATATGACTGTTCTTTACTTTGTTGAAAATTTAATAAAACTTTTAATGGAAAAAAACTGACCCCATAGACTTTATAATGTTGCCTCAATAAGGAAATCATGGCTGAGTTTGTGACAAGACCCAGACCATAGAAAGTTCCTGCATTCATGGTCATATCCACTGGCAGCTTACCAAGATAAAAGACTGTCACTAATAAGATGGTTAGAGAAAATCTTTAAAACTCTGTATAAATTTTAATTATTTATATTTGCAAAAATGTTTAACTTTCATTTGTCTACAAATTTAAATATGGCTATGTTCATAGGAGAACCCCTTTAAGTTCCAACCTATCAGTCAGTCTCCGGCCAAAACCAGAACTAAGGGTCGGTTCACATCTGCGTTCTGTTTCCGTTCGGGAAGTCCACTTGGGGACCGCCCGAACGGAAACCTATATACATAAAAAGTGGTTTACCTGGGAAACCTGCGGACCCCATAGACTATAATGGGGTCCGTGTGGTTTCCGCTCAGTTTCTGCACGAAATATGAAGAAACATGCGGAGAGGAAAGTGCTGCTTGAGGCACTTTTCTCTCCGCTTGCTTCGTGCAGAAACTGAGCGGAAATCACACGGACCCCATTATAGTCTATGGGGTCCGCGGGTTTCCCAGGTGAAGCGCTTTTTATGCATATAGGTTTCCGTTCGGGGGGTCCCCAAGCGGACTCCCTGAACGGAAACCCGAATGCAGATGTGAACCGGACCTAACCCCTGTGTTCTGTGCAGAATTTCTACACAACCATCTGCTGTGTGTTTCTTTTTGTTTAGTAACTTAGTGTTCCTTTAAGTAGCATTTCTATATCTGAACACCTCCCTTATGCTTGGGTTGTGGAGGATAACATGTAACAACTGCTATTATCAGTGGCTATTGAATGGTCTACTGAAGACAACAAAAAGGGAAGGAAAGTCTCACAGTCCTTCAAAACAAAATCTTAGTCCCAAATTAACACCTAATTTGGCCTAAGGAAGAGACCCGGGGACATCACAGGTAGTGACGCCCAGTGTCCTTCGCTGGGGCTGCTGGTTGGCCTCAATAGTCACATGCGGCGGGGACTTCTGCTAGAAAAAAAAATTATGGAGCTGCAGGTCTGGACCACAATGGGAGGACATCAGAGCATTGGGGACAGGTGAGTATGTTTTGGGGTTTTCTTTTCACCTCCCCCGGCCTAATGAAAAAAAAATAAAATTTTAGCCTGGACAACCTCTTTAAGAGTGGGCAGTAGTCTTGCTTTATAAATCAGTCCGAGGTTGGATGAAGAAGTGGAATTTTACAGACTGGCGTCACATAGTAGCCTCAGATAAAACATTGTCACTTCCACCAGTCTGGAGTGATTTGCGGCCATTAATGGAGAGGACTATCTCAGGCACTCAATGCAAAGAAAGTGAAAAAACATTATATTTAAAAGGTATGAACTATATTTTACGCCAGTTTCAGCCGTAAATAACAAGAAGTTTGTCAGACCGTGGGAGGCTCCACCCCCTCCTACTAAGGCCTGCCCACTTTTCTGGAAAGTGATGAAGGCAGTGTAAAGAGACCGTAATTTCAGCAAACACACTGTTGTAGGGGAATCCCCCAATGACCTTTACCATACTTCACAATCTAGTCGTTCCTGTGGAGATGCCATAAATGTCTGAGGTGGTAATATCCCTTTAAACACATACACACACCATTGTTTGCACACCTATTGCATCTGCAAGAACTCTGGAATGGAGGCTGTCACATGAGAAAGACGTCCAAGCATAGGCCACTGCAATGACACGTCAACTACAATGACATCACAGGACATGTAGTCCTTACAAATGACATGTCACTACATCGAGAAGTATACTATATTGAACAGGGACTATATCGAGAAGTAGGGCTGGGCGATTATGACCTAAATCACGATTAATTGAACGTTTTACATCGATTATGATTAACGAACAATTATTTAGGGCCCTCCCCTTTTTACATGCCACACCCCTATTTATGTGTCTCACCATACCACTGTATTTTGGTATCGGTTATTCACATATAACCGACCCTGTTTGGATAGTGTACATTTTGTGACATATCCTTTAACCAATGGCAGTGTGACACAGGATGGCATGAAGACACAATAATTGAGTTCACAACAATTAATTGAGCTGATTTTTGATTAATTGCTCAGCCCTATTGAGTATTAAGTTTATCATTTTTGAATTTGGGTAGAATATTTTTTATGCCTATAAAACTTTTTTTTAAATTCAAGTTATGTTTTACAAGAATTTGTTTTTGTTTAATTTTCTATTATATTATCTATATTTAAAATATTCCTAAAAAATTCTGCAGTTTGGACTCTGACCACTAAGTCAAATAATATGCCAAGACTTCCTGTTTTCTGTAGAATTCTTTGCAGCAGTCACCTCACTTATCTGCAGACTGATGATCACAGCTATCAGCTATGTAGATAAGACACAATCCACCAGTCTCAATAGGTTATTTTACAGTTCATCTACTGCCCTCCCTGCACAATGACCTCTGCACAGGTTACAGACCATGTCTATCGCCTACTGGTGGATGCTAGGATGGAGTGGGTAAAATATGGTGCTGCTTGGTAATCAGTGGATCCAGTAGGTGGCGACCATGCAACAGCCAAAAATGCCGAAACACTGGACATGTTAGCTGTGACGGCCTGGAGGCTGGAACCTGCCAGAATGCACAGCTAACACTCTCTGAGCCAAGATAGCGCTACCTACTGGATACATGCCTCAGCTTATTTTAACCACTTCATTTTAGACCCAACCATAGCGCAGGATCTGTCCCCAGGATACAGGATCTGTACTTTTCGTCTTACTGGCAATGGTTGGAATTACAAGACTTTTAGGGTTTCTTTTTAAATATAGATGGTAACATGTAAAATGAATAACAACATCACCAAAAATTCTTTAAAGCATGGTTTTATGTGAAACATATTTTTTTTTAACAATAGGACATTTTCTGGTGAGACAATCCCTTTAAGAAACAATATACACTCTGATTACTTACAAGGAGGTACAGATGATGCAGGCTCCAATATACTTCACGTGGTAAACATCTACACCAAGTGTCACATTCAAGGTCCCCAAGATGGATCATGCTTCTAGCCCTGTCTTTCACTCTGGAGAAAGCCATTCAGCAGCTGGGAACCATGGCTAGGCAAGCCAAGAGCCACAATAATTAATCACTGCATTAAGAGCTGCCATCTCCAGCACTAACACCTTCATCTGTCCACAAATCTCCTAACCCACCAACTGGAACATGTGAACGCTGCCTGAGAACCCCCCATGTATTCCTATACACAATGCAGGGCCCACAGAGAGGGATTCTGCAAAACGCTGCTACAATAGAAAAAGAATCAGAACCTCAAAGAGCGGCAGCAAGGAAAGTCAAGAGCGAGCCAAAAGAGCGATTTCTATCAGCGGACGTCTGGTTCTAGATTAGAATGTAAATTCCTTTCTTGTCTCGGTAAGTGGAAAAAACAATTCTGTGCTCATCCAACAAATTTAGTTTCTGACGTCTAATTTTTTTCATTCATTCTGGATATAATAAAGTACTCAGCTATTTCCTAGTGATGCAATTTGCACAAACAAAAATCTATTTCGCATTAGTATTTCTCAATCAAACAAATCTATTCCCGCTGGCATGTCGCTCGGCTCACCGAAAATGAACACTGCGCCCTACAGAAGAGCACAAGCATAATATAATATATATAATATTAGATAGGTAAGACATATAGCTATGATAAAATAAATAGATACGATGGGTGGGTGGATGGATAGATAGATAGATAGATAGATAGATAGATAGATAGATAGATAGATAGATAGATAGATAGGAGACGGACAGATACAGAGTTATAAGAGAAGACAGAAAGACAGACCGACAAGAGAGAGCAATAAGATAGATAGATAGATAGATAGATAGATAGATAGATAGATAGATAGGAAGGAAACGGACAGATAGAGAGTTATAAGAGAAGACAGAAAGACTGACAAGAGAGAGCAATAATATAGATAGATAGATAGATAGATAGATAGATAGATAGATAGATAGATAGATAGACAGATACCGCAGACACATAGATACCGAGAAAGGTTCTATGTTCTGAGGACCCAAATGTTGCTTTTTGTAATAAATCCTTGTATTTTGACTGAAAACTTAGGAGTGCTCCATTTTTATTCATATGATCCTGGGGCTTGCACCCAAACCCAGAAAGTTTGCTGTTCTGAATTCCTGTTGTAGATACATAGATAGATAGATAGATAGATAGATAGATAGATAGATAGATAGACGGACGATATGTAGATGGCTGTGAGACTGCCAGATATTTGAAATGGACAGATAGACAGAGTGAGCTATAATATAGAAAGGAGAAAGGTGGACAGAAAGACATATAGAAATAACATAGCAAAATAGATATGAGATATATCGATAACTATAAGATGGATAGACAGACATTTAGCTATGACATAGATATAGGATACAGAAAGATAGTTATGAGAGAGAGAGAGAGAGAGAGAGAGATAGCTTAGATAGTTATATCTCAAGAGATGGACATATAGTTAAAAGATACAAAGATAGATAGCTATGAGATGGATAGATATAGGTATAGCTAAAATAGCTATACCTATAGATAGATCGCTATGAGATAGGTAGACAGATAGACGGACAGACATATAGCTAGGATACAGAAGAAAAGACCTTATTGATTGACAGACATTTATATGACACAGTATAACAGTTATGGTACAGACATATAGAAACGGTGATATTCTGGACTACATGATGGTCATGGAAACTTGGGGTAGAGAACCTTGAGGACCACTAAAAATAATTATACAGGTAGTTGGGACCTGATGGGTGGCAGACTATTTAATATTTTTAAGACAGACGGATGGATGGATGGATGGATGGATGGATGGATGGATAGATAGATAGATAGATAGATAGATAGATAGATAGATAGATAAGGATAGATAGGATGCATAGATAGATAGCCCTACTTGGGACAGTGACTGACAATATCTGTGGAAGAATGAAGAAATCAGGCGATACTTTTTAGAGGCTGGAGTATATTTGATGGTAAGCTTTCGAGAGTACTAGCTCTCTTCTTCAGACATGGTGTTATACCACCATGTCTGAAGAAGAGAGCTAGTACTCTCGAAAGCTTACCATCAAATATACTCAGCCTCTAAAAGATATCGCCTTATTTCTTCACTCTTCCACTACTTTCTATGGCTACGGCACAACATTATACTACTGACAATATCTGTAAAGTGCTGCAGAATATAAAGTAAGCAAAATAAATAACTACATTACCCTTGATGGGTGCCACACTACCTAATGTTCTGGACTATGTGACCACCAAAGAATTTAGGGTGCGAAGAAGATTGCCCTAAATAACCAGTTAGTAAATCAAGTTTAATTCCACATACATAATATCATTCTGGAACTTCTTTTCTTCTAGCCCCTCATTGTGCGGTTCCTATGTTACTCCTAGAAATATGTGAATAAATGAATAATTGGGTGTACCTAGTTGGGGTATTGTCTGACACAGTCCGTTCAGTCCTGACAATGCCAAAATGTGCAGGCCTTGGCAAGGGAAATGGAAAGATCCTGTTGTCAATGATCTCAAGTATTTCCAGGAGGAATAACAGACATGCACCACAATATAGTTATGAGAAAAGATGCTTCAAAATTGTTACTTCATAGGGAACTGAAGTATTGCTAAACTAGCCATATCAGGAGAGGTGACAGGCGCAGACATAGGCTTCCTAGAGTCATTTAGAGATAACCCTACAGCCCATCTGCTCTCCTGAAATAAAGCGGCCATTCCCCGTGCTCAGACGCAGAGGATCATTCCACCTTATTAAATGTTCAGTATTGCATAAAATCCCTTCAAATTAATACAAAATGATTCCCTAGTAACGTAAAAGCAGAAAATATTGCTTTCCAAAAATCTGGCCGTTCATTTCTACCCTGCATTGTCAATATCAGCGCTGGGCACCGGAGGAGGCGAAAAAAAAAAAATATATAAATAAAAATAAATCACTCCGGCAAAAACTAGCAATGAGCTCATCAGATTCAAATGCAGTCTCCCATTTATGTATTTTTTATATTAAAGCAATAACCACGCTTCATTTGTCTTGCAGCAGTTGCCACGCGTTTCTGTGCTGTTGCTATGAACTTGAGCCATTAGCCGTGCTCCAAGGTAAACTACATGAACCATCAACAAAAGTGACACTCAATCTAAGGAGTTCATATTTTCTCCAGATTATCTATGGTGGTTGACAAGCTGGTAATGAAAAAAATCACACTAAGCAAATGGATCCTCTAATAACAATAAATTCTCTGTAAAATATGAGGGGGACAAAATGTTTCCTTGCATCTTTTTTGTCATGAATTCTAATTAACAAGGAGGGGGGAGAAAAAAAATAAATAAAAAAATGGCAGAGTGCTGGGTCATCACAAGAAGTGCATGGGAAGATGATTGATAATGTGCTGCAAGGTGGCCTGTGCGGCGGAGATTCACTTCTGGTAAATTAATGACCCTCCTACCTGCCCTAATCATAGGGCCCAAATGATATTCCCCTTCTTATTTCAATTTTCTCCAGACATGGAAGATGAAAAAGATCAGCCATTAATCTTCTAATAGCAGTATAATAGATCTATCACAATAAAACATCTGCACAAACACTTATTTTTTTTCACAAGCATGAAGCCTGTGCTGCCCTTAAATCAATAACTTATGAAAACAGCAGTTTACCTATGTTCGCCAGTGCTGACAACCTCCGATCTTATTAAATATTTCAAGTGCAGCCATGCCGATGGCTGGGGGACTAGCAAAAGCACTAGCGAGAAGCTTCTGTCCCTGCCGCATGGATTTGTAGGGTTGTTATATTATCCAACATAAGCGAGCACAAGCATAAAATGTGTCCCTGCTGCAAAAATTTACTGGACAAGTCTTGGAAAGAAAAATACAAATAAGTCCTCCTTGTTGGGATAAGGGGAATTTTCTCTAGCGCAACCTTTTGGAAGGTAGCTCCCTACAGATCAATGCCTGAAACCTAGCGAATGATCTGGGAATAAGGGGGGTGCGACTAGTGTGGTGTACCCGCTGAAGACCCCCTTGCACCTGACAGAAAAATAAAGACTATGTAAGACAGAAAGACCCGAGTCAGGATGTGTCTGCCAGATACGGACACTAGCCTAAAACCGGATAGCACAGTGTCAGTGGAGAGGGTATAGCCTAGAGGTGGAGCCAACATCTTTTGATATTCCTAATCTCAGCCTTCTAGTGGCTACGTCTGTAACCCATGGTGCCATGTCCCCCAATGAAATAATCGAGAAAGGGTTATTTGCTTTAGCGCCAGCTTTTGGAAGGTAGCTCCCTAGAGATCAATGCCTGAAACTTAGAGAATGATCTGGGAATAAAGCCAAGCCAGAATAGCTCCTCCAAAAAGAAGAGACAACCATCCACAGACAGCTGATTTTAGGTTATTGCCTCTCATGGGTCTCTCTCCCTTTTGGAGGAGTTATTCTGGATTGGCTATTAATCCCAGATTATGCAGTAGGTTTCAGTAAAACCAGACATTTAGTCATAAGGAGCTACTTTCCGAAAAGTGGCGCTAGAACAAATTCCCCTTTTTCCACCAAGGAGAACTTATTTGCATATTCCTTTCTCAGAATTCTTAGCAGACCATGCATGGTCTAACATGTCCCTGTACACCACAGGGTGGCCTGACAAAGGCAAAGCCTTCTTAAGGAGACATCGTACCCCTTCTGACACACATCTGCAACCTCTCACTCAGCCAGTACCCTTCTTCACACTAATGAGAGGCAACAAACTTCCAAAAGGTGCTTGCTAGAGTAAGTTCCACCAAGGAGGACTTATTTGCATATTCTTTTTCCAGAATTCTTAGCAGGGCAGGCATGGTCTGATAAGACTCTGTAAGACCACTAGGTGGCCTGATAAAGACAGTATCTACATAAAGAGACATAATAACCCTTCTGGACATTTCTTAAAAGGGTTTCTCCCTGCACTTTATCAGAAATGAAAAACCTAGTCTCTATCAGAGCCCCATTCATTATTTTTACAGAAGGCTGCTGTGGAGGCCGGAATTCTTGTTCCTCTGTCTCCCCTACAGCCGCCCAGAGTCTGTGACGTCACCGTCCCCCCCAAAAACTTGGGTTGCAGCTCTATTCCGTAAAACAGAATTGGTCATGTGACTCAAAGTCAGAGCAACTGCAGGGCAAACAGGAACCAGAGTTCTGGCCTCCCCCACAGGGGGACTGGGGTCTGCATTATTAATAAAGCTTCATTCAATGCAGGGAATGCACTGGTAAACTTTATTACTCCCTCAATAACCCTTTAAATGCATGGAATTGTGCACGGATATAAAAATTTGGTACAAGTGGTATACAGCATGTTGGAACTTGCCGAAAAAAGCTGAAATGCAATGTTGTCTGATAACAAAAATGACTTTGGTTCCTAAAGGGGACCTATCACCTCTCCTGAAATGTCTGTTTTAGTAAATGTTTGTACTCCCAATTAAATAGATGAGGGAGGATGCGCTAAAATTTTTATGTTGTAGTAACAAATTGACAAATTGGTTGTTGCATTCTATCAAAAGGGATGTGTCCCTGCAGAGTCTGTTACTATCTAGTGTCAGACTATGTTTAGTTATTAATTTCTCGGAGGAATAACAGAGGAACAACAATACAGAGTTCTAAGAAAAGGAGTTCTAAAACTGTTACACAATAGAGAATATAATTATTTACTATAATCAGACATGTCAGGAAAGATAAGCGGTCCTCTAAGAAAATCTTTGTACAATGTACCACAGGTCTAATCGCATGTAGCCTAGAACCTAAGTCTTAGGCACACCTGGCACAGACACATCTGTGAAATATATTCATTTACATTTCTTTGAGGATTCTTTTACAATTTTACATTATTGTGCACTGCAGTAAACCATCGATTCCAACTTTTAGGTACCAGCAAGGTACTATTGCTGTTGATGGATGATCTTAAGGGGATTTTCCAGGATAAAAAATTGGTGACATATCCTAAGGGTAGGTAAGAGATATCAGATCTGTGGGGGTGCAACACCTGGCACCCCCACCTATGAGCTGTTCTCAGCAGGAAGTAGACAGCTTCATTCCTTGTGTAGTGGAGTTATGAGAGCTGATCTGCAGTACCTGGTCTGACCACTACAGAAAGAACAGAGCTGTTTGCTTCCTGCTCCATATTCAGTGGGGGTGCCAAGTGTCCCCATCAATCTAGTATTGATGACCTTTCCTTAGCACATGCCATCAATAATTTTAGCCCAGAAAACCCCTTTACAAGATGTAAAGGGATTCATATTTGATTCACATTGTTTTATATATCCTTTAGTTTTGGTCTTTTACAACTGTGGATGATGTGCTAGATGTCTTTCTAGATTTTCTCAATTATATTGTATCATTTCATTCCTCCCTTCTATGTTTTTAACCCTTAAATTAATAAAACTAGAGTTGAAAAAAAAAAATTTAAAGTTGCAGAACTGATCGTCTAAATAACATCTTAATAGTCAATGCAAGCAGTAGATCTGCATATGCCAAGGAGATGGATCGTGTGTTAAAGAACATAGTTTCAGGATGCTTTAAAGGTATCTAAAGTCAGAGCCTGAAAAAAAAATAGAATTGACAAGATTCATCAAGATCAGTTGGCATACTTGTTGATGGTTTCCAAGTAGTAACATATGTTCTATGGCAAAAATGTAAAAAACAAAGATTAATAAAATATAGTGCAGCTATCCAAGACAACTAGATTTCAGACTTGCTAACTATGTAGACAACGGTGAGGTGTCTCTTGATCTCTTTAGGATGAAACAATGCTGTAAGTGAATTTAATGTTACATCATAGCCCGTGTGAACTTACCGTGCTTTTATCTTTGAGAAGTTTCTCTATGATCTCAATAAGCATATCCTTCTGCTCTGGATCAAGGCTATTAAAGGAAAATACACACGGTCACTTATTACACATGCTGAGAGATTTTGCATGATTCGTTCTTTAGCTATTACGACATCACCCTTATATTGCTAAATTAACCCTATGTGTCAGGCTAACTTACTGTGCATTGAAATGGCCTACATAATTTGATACAAATGTCACTAAGGACTAGTTCTTGCAGAACAGTTACATCTGGCCAGTTGTTTGGACCAGACACAACAGGCAGTAGATGTTGCATATCTGTTGGACATTCATAGTTGCAGTAGAATATCCTAACTGGGCCAATGGACTCAAAACTGACCCCGGAGGAAACAATGGGATCGGTTTTTGTGATCAGTGTTCCTGTAGTCGAAGGCATCCAAAACTAGAAGGCCCAACATATATGAAGAGCCACAACATAACAGAGCACAGATAGGGCTCCAAATTTCCAGTATCATGTGTTTTCAAGTGGTCATACCACTGACTGGCTGTCACTTGCCAGTATAGGGCCACACTGTTGGCGGCCTGTAAACAAAACCAGGTGGGGTCCACCAAAGCATCTGCACTGGATTGGCTGCAAATATGGCCCTGGTGGTGGGTGTAATAAGCCAAACTATTAGGATTGACATCTACAGATATCTACAGCGCTGTAAGATCAGGTCATTAGACCCGCAGCCAGGACCCAATTTGCAGACTTGCAATAATGCATATCAGCAGACATGAACTAAGGGCATGTTCATACAGTTTTTTGCAGGTGAATTTTTGAGGACAAAACCAAACCCAACTCCCAGCTCTCCCATTCATTTCAATATGAGTCAGTAGCAGATTTTTCCAGCTAGAGAAAAAAAAAAATCATCATGACCTATCTCAAGGCAGATTGTGCCATGCAAAGCTCATTAAAATGAATGGGAGGCAGGGGGAAAAAAGCTAGCATTTTTTTCTGCCTCCAATTCATTTCAAAGGAGTTTGCAAGACAGAATTCGTCATGATGCGTCTTTATTTCTCTAGCTGAAAAAAATCTGCTACTGACTCCTATTGAAATGAATGGGAGAGTTAAGAGATTCCACCTGCAAAATACTCTGTGTAAACTTGCCCTTACTGTTCTGTAACAAAAGATAACTTGGAGGGTTTAGAAAGTTTTGCTATTGTTGCTTTACAACATTGTGCTAGTGAAAAAAAAAAAACCTGACTGTCCACTTCTCTCTAAAGCTAAAGAAGTCATACGCCAAGGAGGTTTACAAAAGGAACACGACTCGTAATAAAAAAGACAAAGCTGTGTAGTTGATGTGAAGGCAGATTGAAGTGGCTAAGTGTCATACTGAGTTATATATTGGAGCCGTCTTACCTATAAAGCTTCTGGATGGCGTGCGCTGCTGTCTTCCGCACATAGGGAGACAAGTCTGCTGCGGCTTCCTTTATAGCCAGCATCATTATAGGGACAATAATTGGCACACGGATGCTGGAAAGAACCCGCAAAGCGCTAGCACGTATAAGTTGGTTAGGATCCTGAAACAAGACAATACATTTTAGCAGCTGTGTTATACAAGACACAGTTTCCATAGCATGTTACCTTTGTCTAAATTCCCTCAAAAATTAAAGAATACTGCACCAGAAAGGCACCAGTTAAAGCAGAGATATATTTATCAAATTTACTTTTTTCCCCCCATTACTTATACAGCCCTCAACATATTCCACAGTAAAAAGAGATGATCTGCAGTAACCCAGTCTGACCACTACACAGAGAACGGAGCTGTCTGCTTCCTGCTCCATTGTTTGTGAACTGGTAAGGGAAATGTGTGATAGATTCCCACTAATCTAAAATTGTTGACTAATTCTAAGGATATCTTTAGCACAAAACTATTAGCCACATGTATGTATTGTATGTATATAGGGTACCATGTACATGTTTGCAAGCAGTAGAAATTACTACTAATTTAAAGGGTATTCCACTTTTATTATTTATCTATAGAATTTGGAATAATACAATTTTCTAATATTCTGCTCACATACATTATTTCAGTGCCGACTCCCTTCTGCACAGTAGAATGGTATAACCTAGGACTGGCCAATTAAACGAAAAATAACCAAAACCGGACATCAATCAGGATAACAGACGGGGTTTTGTGCACATCAGTTATTTTGATTCAGTTATTACAATATCTTCAAGGTTCCACCTGCAGTTTTGTTCGGACTGAACACGGCCGTGTACTGTGGGGTTTCTCCAGGGGAGGTGATCAAACATAAAAGACAGTGTTACTCAACTCTCCTGGGCTCCGGCACGAAGCCTTGCTGTTTTGGGGTCTTCTCACTGACGTCCGGGACTGATGAGGCCTGTGATTGGGCCTCAGATGGTCACGTGGTGTTGTGATGTATAGACGAAAGTGTCATGATGCTACGTGACTCATGTGACCTCTGAGGACCAATCATAGAATGGTGTTCTATGGAATTAATGGTGCTATATAAATAAACAATAATAATAAAAAATAATAAATCATAGGTCTCAGCTGTTCCTGACGTCAGTGAGAAGACCAAAAGATAGCATGGAGTCGCGCAGGAGCCCAGGAGAGGTGAGTAAAAATGTTATTAAGGTTCACTTATCTCCTCTGGGGCTTGGCTTATTATACTCTGGGGTCTGAAGAGACCATAGAGCAGTGGTTCTCAACATTTCTAATGCCGTGACCCCGCAATACAGTTCCTCATGTTGCGGTGACCCCAAACCAAAAAATAATTTTGGTGGCTACTTCAAAACTGTAATTTTGCTACAGTTATGATTCGGAATGTAAATACCTGATATGCATTATGTATTCTAATTGCTACAAATCAAACATAATTTAAACATAGTGATCTACCCACTACACAGGTAATATTATTAACTATGGGGAAATTGAGAATTATTACAGTAATAGTGCCCCCCATATGAGTAATCTTATTACCTGTGTGGCGTCACTATAACTGTAATAGCCCCTCATATACAGACCAAAAACAAAATAGATGCCACACGGCCATTGTTCATATAAATATATCGCTTAACAGTGGCGATAGCCTGACTTCACATAAAGACAGAGAGCAGTAATGGCCAAGCTTCTGGTTAATATGGGCTTGAGTCATATTATAATATTTACCGTAATTTTCGGACTATAAGACGCACCTAGGTTTTAGAGGAGGAAAATAGGGAAAAATATTTTAAGACAAAAAAATGTGGTAAAATGTCTAATATATCGAAGTTGTAGTTTTGCAACAGCTGCAAGGTCACATTGACAGGTGTCCCTGCAGCTGTACGGGGAGGAATAGGGCGTCTTTTTTTGCAGGGCCAGATGTACTTTTTAGTTATACCATTTTGGGGAATGTCTATTGCTTTGATCACTTTTTATTCAAATCAGAGGCGAAACAGCAAAAAATATGGCGGTTTGGCACTTTTGATTTTTTTTCCCGCTCTGATGTTCACCCTACAAGAAAAATATTTTTATAAGGTTGTAGACCGGGCATTTTCGGACACAGGGATAGCTAATGTGTATGTGTTTCACAGTAATTTTGTACTTTTATATGTATTCTAGGGAAAGTGGGTGAGTTAGAACTTTTTTTTTTTTTTTTTTACTATTTTATTAGCCCTCCTCCCTTCATGGGGCTTGAACCAGCAATCGTTTGATTGCAAGTCCCATAGACTCTGTACATTACTACTGAGACTGGTCATAGACCACTCTCAGTAGTAGTATCCCAGTGACAGGCCTGGGAGCCTTCATTAGGCTCCAGGCTATCACCGGAACAGGTCAACTCCCGCGATCTCGCCGCGCGGGGAGTCGACCTGCAACTTAACAGGTATGGGGCCGGTGGGGACCGGGGGGCAGTTTTTACAGCCCGGGGGGGGGGGGGGGGGGTGGCTGCTCACAGTAGTAATGCCCGCGGTCAGACTCTGATCGCGGGCATTAGCTCCGGGACTCCGCTGTACAGCGGAGGCCTGGTTGCCATGGTGACCGCTCTGCAGCAGAGCGGCCGCCATCATTGTAACAGACCCGGCACGGTGGATGCCGGGAGCTACACAGCGCGGGGCACCCTCTCAGGCATTCAGTTTGGAACGCACATCCATAACGACGTGCGTTCCAGCTGAATAGCGCGACTTCTCAGCGGCTAAAGCCATCAGAAATATGTATTTTCCGATGGCTTTAGGCGACCCCTGTGTTTTGGTCATTCGACCCCCGCAGGGGTCGCGACCCACAGGTTGAGAACCACTGCCATAGAGTATAACAGCGAGTTCGATTTAGATGTGTCCGGTCTGAACAAAACTGCAGGTGGAACCTTGGAAATATTGTAATAACTGAACCAAAATAAGAGATATGTACAAAATCATTTAACCACTGATTTCTCTATGCCCTAAAAAAGAGAAATGGAACATCCTTTTAATTGGAAAAAATAACAAAACCACCAAACAGAGGAGACACAGGAAGAAGCTAAGATATTATTCTAAAGAGATATGATAAGATGATGCTGTAGTAATACTGTATGTGTCCTGCTCCTCAATATATTACTATTAACCTGTCTCCTGAATTCCAGGGGTCAAAAGACCTGGGTGAGGGTCATCAGTCCTAAGCAATTCTATAGATGCATTTCACCAGACAAAGAATGCGCCATGTCACTTGATTCCTCTAGAGACAGACTACTGATATCCTGTTCTCTACACAAATAGGATAAGTCATGAAAACTGGAATACCTCTTTTAGAATACAGTGAAGTATCACACCGCAGTCACCTCCTAGCACCAGCTTACACTTCCACAGCCACCCCCTACATTAACAGCTAATAACAGGGTGTGCACTTGCGCTCTTCTTAATCGGAGGCCCCTACTACGGTGTTGTTGCCTGCTGATGACACCTCTCAAGGTGATGTGTGAGCCTCACTAAGCCAAATAGATGTCTTCCCACGTTCCCTGCCTTACGATGAGGTTTCTGAACATTTACAGAGATCCTTCTGGCAGGAACAGGAGGGTTAGTTTTCATATATTGTCATAGGCTGCTTAGTCAGTCCTCATGCACACGGCAGACTTGTGTGCACGGAGCTTTAACGGAGGAACATGGATTCCAGCTACTGAGTGTGCAGCTCTATGGTACTGCTAGGGCATAATAGTTTGGCAGCAGAGGATACATGGCACCATATTTGCTAATGAATCTAAGAGAAAAATTTCACACATAAAAGGTGTTGCAAGGCCCCAGAAGTGGTATAATATTTGGAGATTTTACAGAGCAGTAATACTAAAAAGTATATGAGACTTTACAATTAAAAGTGGTTTTCCAGCATTAGAAAAATATGGTCATTTCTTCAAGACGGAGGGCGACATCTTTCCATATGGTGTGCCTGGTATATCTTGGCTACATTGATGGGAATAGATAAGAGCTGTAATGCCATCCACAACCTGTGGATAGATGTGAATCTGTTTCTGGAAGAAAGTAGCCATGTTTTTATCATTTAGAACAAAAAAAAAAAAAAGTAGGATAAAAAAAAAAATCTGATGTTTTATTTTTTAGTACCTATTACATCCCCTGCCATCTTCTACTAAAGTAGCTGTCTCATCTTTTATTTATTCCCCATGTACAGGTGCATCTCAATAAATTAGAATATCTTTGAAACATTCATTTCAGTAATACAATCCATAATCAGCGTCTTCCATGATTGTGTGTCCTACTGAACCAGGCTGAGGGACCATTTAAAGGTTTAGGAAACCTTGGCAGGTGACACACTGAATTTACAATACTGAACTTTTTTTTTTTACAATATTCTAATTTTGGTTTTCATTAGCTCTGATCCATAATCAACATTTACAGAAATAAAACACTTGAAATAGAACACTCTGTGTGTAAAGAAGCTAGAAAATATAGGAGGTCACTTTTGTAATTTAATTACTGAAAGAAAGAAATGTTTCAAAGATATTTTAAATTTATTGATATGCACCTGTACATAGCACCAACATACTCTGCTGCGCATAACAGACACTGCAACACTCACTGTCCCAAGCAGGGCTCACAATCTAAATTCCCTATCAGTATGTTTTGGGAGGAAACTGGAGTACCCGGATGAAACCCATGCAAACACAGGGAGAACATACAGACTCCTTGCAGATGTCGTCCTTGGTCAGATTTGAACAGAGGTCAATAGGGCTGCTAAGCACTGGGCCAGGGACATCCCCTCTCAGAACGAAACTGTCAGGGCGCTTGGCTGATCACTCCAGACCAGACTCCAAGCAACAGAGTGGCAGAGAAAATCCATGGCAAGAGAAATGAATGGCAGTCTAATAAAATGATGAATCCACCAAGTCTCTTGTAAAAAATGGTTTTCCATTATGGCTCATAGTAGGGGAGACCTCTCTATGAAGTCCATATATTCTGGCACTAACAGGGCATATGAACAGAGGTTGTAGCCCTGACACATCCCCCTTAAGAGACAGAAAACAATCGCTGTCTCCTGCCAACCACAACCCTGCAGCAGGCCAGGCCAGGCTGAACCAGTCATCGTGCATGCATTTCCATTCCAGTTTCCACCACATTTCCAATTATTTCTTTTAATATAAACTTTTCCGGGCCCTGCAGAGAACAAAACTTACTTTTAAACCACGCTGAAATGTGGCGATAGATAAGAGCGCCAAGTCTTGCTGTTCCTCTGCATATCGTACCAGGTAAACGTACACCAGCTTCTTTATCTGCAAAGCATAGGTGGAATATTGAATTAAACAGTGCAGGGGAAAAAAAAGCGGCGCACCGGCGTATGTAACCACATGTATTTCAAGCAGAGCTCTGGGGAAAAAAAAGCAAGTTGATTTGTTGAATGGTGTAAAAAGGAAAACAGGCGAGATACGTCTGCACATAAGAGGGGCTCAGGTCTTAATACTCTGTGTGTTTGACGTGTCAACACAGTACATTTCCAAACTTTTGGCTTAACAAAATAAAATTATATACTCTCAATCTCCAGAGAGGCACTTTTGTGGCTGCTGGGGCAAAAGACATAACAATATTAAATCACAGAAGGTTGCAAAATACAACACTTGTCCTTGTTCTGCTTTAGATTAGAGCAAATCAATACTGACCACAAGAGGCCTGTGCACTGAACGGCAGCAGGTTGCTGCGAAAGGCTCCTTTCCTTGAAACCACTCTGTGCCCAGATAAGGGAACGCTTAGAGATGCGTGACTACACCGCTCTCTCCGCACTTACTGCCATTCAATGTTACTACATGCCTGACTGTGAAACTAATCACGGCGGGGCCACATTAGTCTTGGGGAACACAGGAAGGTCTGTTTAATTAGTTTATCAATGCTAGAACATCAAACTTCATGACATATTGACTAAACCTTTGATTTTGGTCTGTACCTCCAGCACGGTACAGGGTCACAAACTGCATCCTTTGTCATCTGCTAACATCTGGTACATAGCCCAACAAGCCTAAGATTGCATGGGCCTGCTAAAAAGAAATTCACAGGACGGCATTTTGGAAGCGGCGAACGAATCATTTAGGAGATGGAATGTGCTAGAATGATGTGCGCGATAATTTGGGAGTTTTTGCTTCTGATATTGCTTATGGCGAAAGAAACAGATGTTGGCATATTTCCCGTGAAAGGAAAAGAAGTGATCAGCAAGTACAAGGAGATATTAAGGAAATGTGTAGCGACGTGTAGGGATTTGTAATGGCTCCTTGTGTGGTCAGCGTCTCATCGCACTAACTCGTCCTGTAATATATAACATAATGACACGGACCAGGGATACATGTATATGAAAGGCATCCTGCTGAGCAGGACTGGAAAGCTGAATATCGATTTAGGCTGAGGTCACACATTGTAGAAAACTGCGGTTCTGCTGCAGATTTTATTGCGGTTTTTTTTTTGTTTGTTTGTTTTTTTAAAGCCAAAGTCAGGAAGGGAGAAATATTCTTCCTATATATTTCCGATTCCTTATGAATCCTTTGACTCAAAAAAACCACAGTTTTTCAACTACACGCGGCCTCATACCTAGGCTTTCTATGCAGTTCAGAGATTACAGAAAGCAGGGGAACAGCCCCCATATAAGTAGTTTTCACATGAGAATAATATTTGAATTTGTAGACAATTAACACTTAGGCGCACCAGGACGTACACTTACCTCCTGGTGCACATGACTAAACATGGCGGCCGCTTTGAAACAGAGCGGCTGCACTAGCTGCCGGGTCTACGCTGTTTCATACAGCAGGGACCCGGCAGCATTGCCCGTGATCAGAGATCAAGTGCGACCACGGCATCTGAGTGGTTACTTTCACTTTCTATTTGCTTCTCGATAACGGGACAGCCCCCCCCGTGGCGCGATCGCAGAAGGCGTCCCGTTACCATGGCAACCTGGAGCCTTCTGAAGGCTCCCAGCCCTGCCATTGTATTCTCACTACTGAAGTCTGTGTGTAGCAGGCTTCAATAGTTACATAGCAAATCTGCAATACAGTAGTATTGCAGTCTATGGCACAGGTGATCTAAAGACGACATGTTCAAGACCCCTGATTTAAACTTTTAGTTTTTTGTTTTTGTTTTTTTGTTTTTAGATTAAAAAAAAAAAAAAAAAAAAAAAAATTAAAAAAAGAAATTTTTTTTTTTAATCTAAAAAAAAAAAACTAAAAGTTTAAATCACCCCCCTTTCCCTAGATCACATATAAATATAAATAAATAAAAGCAAACATAAAACACATTAGGCATCCCCAAGTCCGAAAATGCCCAAACTATTAAAATATAAAAACATTTGGCCCATACGGTAAACACCGTAGCAGGAAAAAAAAATCAAAATGGCTGATTTGGAGTTTTTTCGCCAAATTACATCCCTAATAAAATGGAATATAAAGTGATCAAAACATCGTACATCCCCCAACATGGTATCAATAAAAACGACATATCATCCCGCAAAAAAAAAAAAAAAGACACATTACACAGCTCTGTATGCTGAAATATAAAAAAGTTACAAGGGTCAGAATATGGTGATTCAAAGAATTGTTTTTTTTTCTTCAAAATTTAGAATTTTTGTAAAGTTATGAAAAAAACTATATAAATTTGGTATCACTGTGATTGTACTGACCTGCAGAATAAAGCTAACATAGCATTTTTACCGCAGAGTGGAAGCCGTAAAATAAAAAGACATAAGAAAATGGCGGTACCGCGTTTTTTTTTTTTTCCCTCAAATCCATCTAATTCTGAATTTTTTTTCCCGCTTCCCTGTACATTGTACAAAATAACAAGTGGTACCACTTTGAAGTACAACTTGTCAAGCAAAAATCAAGCCCTCATATGACTACGTAAAGAGAAAAATTAGAAAGTTATGGCTTTTGGAATGTAAGGAGTAAAAACCGAAAACACAAAAATGAAAAATGTCTTCGTCTCCTAAGGGTTAAAAATTGAATATTTTTGCAAGTATAAAGAATTTACAATTTTTTTTTTTTAAATTTTAAAGATTTTCTCCAACCATCTTAGATCGTTGCCAATGGCTACGACCATGAATGCAGGAACTATCTATGGTCTGACACTTGTCAGAAATCCCACCATATCATCATATTCCTTACACAGAAACAGGCAGGGTCAGCACATACATGAGAAGATAACCCGGCCACAATAGGAAAATCATGGCATGGAGCCAAACCATAGAAAGTTCCTGCATTCATAGTCTTATCTATTGACAACCCATCAAGGCAAAAGACTGTCACCACCAAGATGGTTAGAGATCTTTACAACTCTGCATAATTTTAATTATATCTTGTAGTTAGAGAGAGAATAACACTATATACAGCATTATTATTTCCATCAAAACCACATGCTATTTGGCTGAACCTGCCGAGTATTATTAGAAGTCATAAGGTCCATGAGACACCACAGTTTACATCTTGCAAAGGATTGAGCACAACACTGAGGCTGCTTATAAAAAGAATCCAGGGCTTTAACAAATACTTATATTCCCATGAAATAACGATTTTAAGGTAAGGCCCCATGTAGAAAGCCGCAGCCAAAAAAAGCTGCGGAAAATACCGCAGCAGAAACACATTGTTTTTTCCACAGCAAACTTTCCGCTTCTGTTATACCTATACAGGAAACGTCAGCAATGTGTGATTAAATTGACAACACCCAGTTGTCAATTGACCATTTCCTTTGTCAACAAGTTGTGTCCCTACACACATTAACACTGTTTAATCAACGAGGACAATATAAAAAACTGTATAAAAGGACACTGCCTATTTAGAAAGGTCAATGGCAATGCCCAGTTGTCAATTTAGTCATAAATTTCCAGGAAAGGCACAAAGCAAAATTTTTTTTTTGTTTTTTTTTTTTAAAGAATATTTTACTAAAATAGATATGTCCGGAGAGGTGACAGGTCCTTATTAAACAAACTTTCACACAATCTTTCAACTAAAGATCTTTAAGCCTAAAGCCCCTGAAGCAAATTGCAGGTAAAAAAAAAAAATACAGCGAAAACAGTTTTTCTACATCTCTCTCTGTTTTTTTCTTCCCCTATTCACTATATAGGGAAAACAATTGCGATTCTGCAGCAAAAAAATATACTGCGGATTTTAAGAAAAACGCTGCATTTCCACCTCGTGGGGCCTAAAAAGGGGCTTTCAATGAACAAAATTTTGCCAGGATTGACAAAGGATCAGCAAAAAAAAAAAAGCAGTTGCTTAAAAAGGGCTTGTCCAGTTATTGTTTATATAATGAAAAGTTGTACAATTTCCAATATACTTTCTGTATCATTTCCTCACGGTTTTCTAGATCTGCTTGATGACATTCACTCTGCTTACTCCCAGTGGGGAAAAAAAAAAAAAAAAAAAACAGTCCATGGTCATGTGATGTACACACAGGTGCACAGCTCGTTACCAGGCAGATGTCTGATTACTGTGCTGTGACTATAACGAGCCATGCACCTGTATGTCCATCACATGACTAAGGACTGTATATTACATGACCAAGGACTGTATATCACATGACCATGGAAGTGCATATCACATGAATTGATACAGAAAGTAGATTGGAAAACTGCACAAGTTTTCATTGTACAAACAATATTTATTTGCTAAAATTGGACAACCCCTTTAAGAAATGTTATTTCATGGGGAATAGAAGCATTTATTAAGGCTGCTTTCGTATCATTATGACTTGTAGTTATCCCCAACCACAGTGCTGTGCCTGATCCTTCACGCAACGGACATTGCTGCGCAGGAACTTATATAATGAGGACCGTCTAGTTTTGTTGAGGTGCTGTATATAGGACAAAAAAAAAAAAAAAAACTAAAATCTCTGTATCTGATTATGTCCTTATAGGTCATCAATATCAGAACCTCTAAAACTAGCTGTTTGAGGAAGCTGTAGCATTCAGATCAGTGCTGCGGCCTCTTCTCTATTTACCAAACATGGTAGTGCAGCTGTGGCTTATATTCCAGCTCAGCCCCATTCAATAAGCAATGCTACGTCTGTTGCCGCCCCTGCTACCTCCTGTGTCACCCCCTCTACCTCATAGATTGTAAGCTCTTGCGAGCAGGGCCCTCAGTCCCAGTGTGTGAATTGACTATTTCTTTGTAATGTATCTTTTTTTGTCAGTTCTTGAACCCTACAAATTGTACAGTGCTGCGGAATATGTTGGCGATATATAAATAAAATGTATTATATTATTATATTGTTATTATTATTATTATTAATAATAATAACAACATAGGACTGAGCTGCAAACATGCCATGTGACTGATGAATGTGACATCACGTGGCCTGTGAAGCATTCACCCGAGCTCTGCTGACGCTTTACACAGATGATTGGTGGGGGAACCAGATGTCAGACTCTGCCACTCTGACATTTATGGCCCATTCTAAAGACAGGTCATCGAACTTAAGTCCTGGAAAACCCAGCAGAGCACAGGGCTCCAATACTATTGATCAGAGGGAACGCTTCCCCCAGAGATCTGACACTTATCTCCTATTCTGGGGATATAGAATAAGTCTTCATGTAGAACAACCCCTGTAATATAAGCAACCCAATAATAAAAAATACATGGCATATATTTCATCAATAAATCACCTAAGTAAACTGGATATAACTAGAGGAACTCCGACATCCTGTGTGTAGTGTATAAATAAACCTCTACAACAGCTGACAGGTAAGTACACACAGGTGTCACATTCTTCACCTCCGACCATAGGATCAACCTTCACAATGCTATCTGCTAAACACTAAAGGAAATCTCTTCACCCACAAGGCTATTTACGCGGTGTATATGTATATATGTATGACATGTGACTCTTTGTGACTAATAAGCCATATTTTTCATGTTCAGTGACTGCAACTGAGGTCAAACCAGGCAGATCTATAGGTACGGCAGCTCCGGGGTCATTACAGGAGGATTGTTGCTTTATGAATACCTTATGTAGATAGATAAGGACATCTCTCACATCCATGGCAAAGACTAAAGGATAGGCATACCATACATGAATTTTCTCAATGGATCCCACTTGCAAATAAAAATCTAACTTGAATCGGAAGAGCCAAAAAAGAGCCCGACAACAATTAATAAGAGTTTTGAGTTTTCCGCTTTGCATTCTGGGGATCATACGCTTTTTGTTTGGCGTATCTGTATGAGGCTTTGTGTTTTTTGAGAGGAGTTTGTTTTATGCAGGATTAATGTTTTTCAATATTAATAATTTAATATTTCAATAAGCTTGACAATAATAGAAGAATAATAACCCTGGTGTATTTTTTAATAGCATATACCAACCCATCAAACATATTATAAATTAATGTATAGCTGCAACTATCCAAAATAAGCATATTACTTTATGTCTTAGGACTTTTATTTAATAAAGTTAATTTATTTTTTACAAATTGTGTGTTTGAGGGTTTATTTTACTGGTATTGTTATTAATTATTACTATCCTATAGAGGGAAATAAATTTTTTTAATAATTATAATGCACAGGAATATACCTTGTGTGTCAGTACATAATACGGGGGGAGAAACACAAAGAATGGTGCACACCTCCTTATAAATCAGGTTCCTCCTCTACCGGGCCGAGACGCCTGCATTGAAATCTTCAGCTCATAACTGGCGTAGATTTCAGGCATCATTTGCACCAGCTTTCTGGTGTAAACGATGACAAAACTGGTAGAGGCGATAGCCCCGCAGCACATGGTCATCACAGTGGCTCAATGGTTTGCATTGTTGTCTTGCAGCGCTGGAGTTCTGGGTTCGAATCCTGCCAAGGACAACATCTGCAAGGAGTTTGTATGTTCTCCCCGTGTTTTGTGTGGGTTTCCTCCCACACTCCAAAGACATACTGATAGGGAATGTAGATTGTGAGCCCTATATGGGACAGTGTTAACAATATCGAAAAATAGCTCCTATCAGTGATTGACAGCCTCTACTCCATGACTGCATACAGACATAGCTGTCAGTCACTGATAGGACCGCCTCCTTGACCTCTCAATACAGAAAGAGCAATATATTAAATGACAGATTATACTGAATATTTCCCCACGTTTATAAATCTATCTGCTTAGCTCCTCCTGCTCTACTACATACAGACGGCAAAACAGGTTGTTTTTTTTTTCGTGAGTGGTTCCCTTAAAGTTGACCATACACATTAGATGTATTTTGGCCATACCTGCTGATCTCATTTGGACCTGCTGATTTTGTTGGGACTAGCAGACCATCTAATGATGTTGGGGAGAGACGGGTCGGTCGGACATACCGGATTTCAATATACCTGATAAGTAAGGCCAAGCGTGAATGGGTAAGAGGCGAACTAGGAGAAAGATCTGTCACCTGAAAATTTTGCTGACAAGTTATCTAGTCTGTGGTCATTCGTGGCCAGGACACAAGTAAATTTTCATAGAGAAGTAGAAGAACATGGTCCAATTGACCATAAGCTTTGCTCTCCGTACGGATGCCCTTTTATAATTTGCTTTGTACTCCAGCTGGAGACGTTCGGAAACAGAAACCTGTGCAAAACGCACCAAAACTCAACCCTTAGATAAGAGGCAGACAAGATACTGGAGATGTTTATTAGTGAGGCACCAGCGGTCACTTCAGGTTCATTGGTTTCCTGCCCAGTCCTGCCTCAGGCACTTGAAGATAACAAACCATGCATTAGGACCTATTTCTACTTGCTATATGTTATACATTTTTTTCTTCTCAATATGCCTTTCTTCCACTTTAGAATCTGCCAGCCCAAATGTTCACAAAAATACAAGTGCCACACAGCACTGCCAGAGAAAACAAGCAAATGCAGTCAATCTTACCTCGAGATTTTTGCTGGCGACATTCTTTACAACAGCGGGAAATAACTCAGAAGCATTTTTTTCCAGCTGAAATCATCTTAAAAAGAAAGAAAATGGAAGCAGGTCAGGAAAAATGACAGATGATTATAATATCCTACGCTGGTCTAGCTAGGACATGGCTGATCACGCTTTTGTTATCCCGACCGTCTGCAAAAGTTTACCAAAGTCCCTCCAACTTCTGTAAATGTCTAACAGCTACTAGTTCCTGAGCCGTGTACTGTCAGTGCTAAAGCATCTGTGTGTGAGAAATGCAGAAAAAAGGGAAAAAAAATATGCATATGAACCTATACATACATACACACACATTGTAAATGGCCATCCATAGAGGGTGAAGCTAACCATGATGAGATTACGGTCACCCCTGGGGGTTTCCTGGATGCTTCCAATCCCAGCTCAAGTGATCTGAACCGGCCCCAGCCATTTTCCTACAGAGAGGCAATGCCCTTGTGGGCTCATCTGCATATCTATAAGAAGAGGACCATCTCTGCATTGCTTCATTGGTTTGTGGCCATAAAGGTATATTTCTGCTCCTATTAAAGAAGCAGGTTCCCTTTGTAGGCTCCCTGTGGTTTGGCAGAGTCCCTGTTTAATTTTTGATAGTCCCTAGTTCAGGCATCTTTTTCATCCCAGAAGGATCATTTGCCCCCTAAAAATATATATGGCCAGTCTGAATGACTAATGATCTTTCACCAGATGATCACTGTGTTGTTCAACCATCAACCTACTTTTATTTAAAGAGGACATTTCACCACCTTCACCAAGTCCATCTCTAACCATCATTTAATAGGCAACGCTCCACTGACTTTGGAACAGTTGGAATTTTTTCTTTATCCCCCACCATCCCAGAGCGATAAAGGCTGTTAGTTTTGGTGTCTGATATACTATTTAGACTCTGTTCTGTCAGGAGGGCGGTGTCAGGCAGGAGCAGACAAGGCGTGTGATTCTGAGCTCTGACACTGGCTGCCTCTGATAGGAAGTCTGAATCACACCCCTCACTCATTCCTGTCTGACACCGAAAATAACATCACTTATTGCTCGGGAATGGTGAGGGCTAGAGAAATAATTCCACTTGAACTGGAATCAGTGGAGAAGCAACTATTAAAAGATGCTAAGAACTAGAGTTGGTGAAAGGTGCTCTTTAAGGTGTACGATGACCTTTAGTCACCTTAGATTTGGTGACCAACAGCCACTGACACTGCTTTTATTTATTCATAAAAGGTGATTTCTACTATTCTCCTAATAAAAGAGGGGTGGCAACAACCATAAACTATATTACAAAACAGAATATGATTTAAAAAAAAAAAAAAAAAAAGGCATACCCCAACTATTCTTTTCATCGCTTCCAGCTTGGCAGAGTCTTTGTTACTTTCCAACATTTGTTTTAAGTCTTCATTCCTACAAAAAAAAGATAATAGTAATGTTACCACAAATGAATAAATATTATAAATATATGTAAAAAAAAAAAAATAATATTTAGATATAGATTTTTTTTCAGTCAGAAAAGCAGGAACAGGAAGTGCAAAATAAATCTTATTTATAGAAAATACTTCCAGAACTACAACTCCCAGAGTTCATGGTAGTCAATTACATTTTACTTACTAACATGAGACAATGAAATTTTTTTTTCTAATTTGTTTTTATTTTCTGATTCTAAAATTTTTAATTCCACTTTCTATACATGATTATGAGGGCTGCCATCTTGCCTAAGCTTCCTCTCTGCTCTGTTAAAAGAACTTTTCACCACCTCCGCCAATTCAAGTTTGTAGCATCTCTTAATAGGCTCCACTGCACTGATTCCAGCACAGTTGGAATTTTCTCTCTAGCCTCCACCGTTCCCGAGCAACAAGCGCAAATAGTTTTGGTGCCTGATGTGCTATTTAAGCTCTGTAATGTCAGAAGGGCGGTGTCAGGCAGGGGGCGTGACTCAGAGCTCCAATCAGAGGCAGCCAGTGTCATCACACCCCTTGTCTGCCCCTGCCTGACACCGCCCTCCTGACAGTACAGAGTCTAAATAGCATATCAGGCACCAAAACTAACAGCATTGATTGCTCAGGAACAGTGGGGGCTAGAGAAAAAATCCCAACGGTGCCAAAATCAGTGCCTATTAATTGATGTAAAGAGCTGGACTTGTTAGAGCAGATGGTCCCTCTTTAAAGGGAATCTATCATTGCTAAAAATCACTTTTTAAATATAAATATTCCAGGCATACTCCGGATGATCTGGCTCGGAGCACAGGGATAATGCCCCCTGCGCTCCATGAAGATGATTTGAATATGAAGAAAACTGGATTTGTGGAAAAACTGCTGAAAAAAATAAAAATAAATAAGAGGTATGCCTGGAATAGCCTTTATAAATATGTGCACCCAAATACCTTTAGCAGTGTTTTTAGTGATTTCGGAGTTTCTCTGGGGTTAACGGTCTTCCTGTCCGGATCTTCTGGGCACAGAACATCACTTCCTTCTTGACGTCTGCCAATGCCTGTGCAATAGAGTTGGAGTGCCAGCATACGCTGTAGCCGGCACTTCGGCTCTATTGCATAGGTGCGGGAGGCCGGCAAACGTCAAGAAGAGGAGTCGTCGGCCCACCAGAAGGAACTAATGTTCAATGCCCAGAAGTTCCAGACAGGAGGACAGGTAAGTATGATGAGGTGGGGTGGGGGGGGGGGGGTTAGTATAGGTAATGTTCCGCTTCTGGAAACGGGGAAACGGAACGTCACTGGGAAATCTGAAAATGTGCCTGCCCTGGCCTATATCAAAGTAAATATACATTTTTTTGTAAAGTAAGCAAGTTAGAAGGTAGGCGGGGGAGGGTGTTTGGCATAGTGTAGAAATATAATTTTATCCCCTTTAACAACATTTAATGACATGCTTTACCACACTGTTGTGGCCATAAGCAACAATAGACTGCAGCCACTGAGGTCTATGGGAGAGTTTTCTGGAGGTGCTCTGTGCAGGGAGGAGGAACAGATAAGCTGGGTTACCATCTACGGTCAGTAGTGGATGCAATGATGGGTAAGTGGTGTTATCTATGTTATATTCTATTTGTGATGTGAGTGAGGGGACTGCTGCAAAGAAGACCTCTACAGAATTGGAAAGTGTCAGTCTATTTAGGATCTGCAGGATTTAGTACCTTTTATGCAGATAGGGACAAGGAAAAAAAAATATATAATAATAATAATGTGTTTAACATAAAAACTCTGTCTAAAAAAATAGGCCAATTTCTGGTGACATTCTCTTTAACACAGCCTAGTTGCTATCCATTTCCACTCAACTAAATATGGACTCTAGTTCACCAGGAGCAGAGAAACCACTAGTACTGTACATGACTTTAGGATGGGTTATGCAGTGACTTTGGCTGTACAACAGTAAGTCTCAGATTAAAAATGTTGCTTTATTTGCTGTCATGCGACTGTTTCAGAACTCCCATTTTGATGCTATAGAAGAGAAAATAACTAACTAAATAAATGACAATTCAATTTATTTTGGTCTATAATAGCAACGTTGTGGACCTATGATCAAAAATCCAACGTTGGAATGTTTTGCACCAGTTGTTGTATGTTGCAACACGACCACGAGATGCGATGTTGCAATATGACACAGCAATCGTTATGTTGCACAACATGTCTCCAAGTAGCCCTAGGGTTTCAGGGTAAGTTTATAGTCTGAGTGCTGTATGACATGTCTTACAGAAAGTTTAGATAGAAGCTGGCCCTGGCTTCCCTAACTTCCAGCAATGAAGCCACATCCGGTAGTACATTGTCCCTGCAGGGTCATACTGACAGGGGTAGTCTTCCCTTCAAACAGAACCTGTCACTATTTTATACCTCCAGATGTGCCATTCTGCCATAAAACACGGTTAAACTTAACCCTATCCTCCACAAATAGTAATATTTATTCTTCCCTAACCCAAATGAGTATCAACAGGTAAGTGTCCACTATGGCATTTTTTGGGCAGAATAATCTTGGACTAATTCGTGCCCGACTTGTCTTGAGAAAAAGTCATGAAGCACCAAAAAAAGCGTCCATTTCACTGGAGCACTGCCACAGGAAAAATGGGGCACTACACAGTGGCCATCAAAATAAATGGGTTATATATGTAATGCTTGTGCGTGTTGGGTTTCCTGAAGCCACAGATGCTATCTAGAGCTGCTCTGCGCTCTGGCTAATAAAGGGTTAGCCTGAGCGCTAAACTGTCCTATAGTAAATCCATACACCCAAAGACTGCACTGAATTACCAAAGTGTCTGACTTTCCTGTCCTCTAGGCTGGACAATATGAACGTGTGTTATGAGATGAGTAGCTTTTCATGATATGGTGTCACAAGTTGATATGCTATCTATCTATTCTAGATGTGTGGCCACCTTGTGGTTGTGTTGAGCATTGCAACCTGTTTTGCTAGCACACAATAACTATAATAGGGGCCCCCGGGCCCCTCCCCAGTCTAGAACTGAAGTTGGAAGTATAAGTAATTAATGCAATAATAAGGAATACGTATAAAAGTTATTAATAAAATGAAGGTTGCATAGCGTCATACAGACAAGGCTCCTGAAACTGGAACAACTACATAACTATATAAAAAACAAGTGTGATACATGGTTCAGATACATGGCAATAAACAACGGCAAAAAACCCCAAACATATAAAAGGTGCAGTCACATTTAGTGAGCAATGGAAAATAAAAAGTAAAGTAATTCAATGCTATTTGCAGATCCCTCAACCCAACCTTATAGGGAATGGATTATATACTCATATTAATAGAGTACTCTGAGGCCTGCACAGAGGATTGATGGCATGGTCCATCTAGCCCGTCCTTATATTATTTCCATTTTATCTTAGGATAGACATTTATAGGAGAGCTGCAGCTGTGTATACACCTATATACAGCCCACATAAGTTAGGGCCACACATTTGTGTGACTTATCAGCTACCACGTGACTATTTTAGAGCTGCGATTTTGCAGCAAAAAAAAACAGATTGGTAGAAGGTGACTTGCACTGAAGTCTATTATTTCAATAGTGTTGGTTATTACGGGACTTCTTGTATCACGGTCATGCTATTTTGGAACCCCACAGACAATTATTAGATGCATTGTTTCAATGTGACATTGTCATCCTCATGTTGTGCGACATACGATGCAGCAGCCCTGGATTTACAAATAATACACATTCAATTTCCTTTTTATTTGTTGTATTCCTGATATCCCATATAACTCCCTCACCACCCCTAAAAATACAAAGATTTAGGCTACATGCAAATAACTGTGTACATGTGCCGGTTCCATGGTTAAACAGCACAGATGGCACATGGATGATATCCATGATATGGACCCATTGATATCCTTCAGTGAGCCTGGGCAGCCAAACACACAGGTATAGGACGTGTCCTGAGTTTTGCCCTGGGCTCACGGCCCCATGATAATACATACACAGGCGTGTGTATGGGGCCATTACAATATAATGGACCAGTGTGCTAGCCATGAAAAACACAGCTCGCACACTGACAATGCACATGTGCATGGAGCCTTATAGGTATACATGTAATGTCATACAGGTGTGTAAGACTTGTGTCCTCCACTACTGCCTGCAAGGGTGGTTATCCAGCTTTCCACAGACACGTGAAAGTTACTCCAGCTGTAAGTGCAGGGCAATATGCCATTAACATTGTTTGGATATCAATGACCTATGCTTACTATGCTTATCTTCAAAGGAACGGGAGCTAAGCTGCAGTACCTCTACTTGGCCACTATAAAGAGAACGGAGCTGTGCTTATGGCGCTGGCAGTACATGAGAACAATCGCTATGTGGATGAGATTAAAGGGATTGTCCACTTTCAGACCAAAAGTTTTCACTAATGGACAATTTTCCAGCATACCTTCTGTATCAATTCATCACAGTTTTCTAGATCTCTGCTTGCGGTCATTCATTCTGCTTGCTCCCAGTGGATAAAAATCAGTCCATGGTCATGTGATGTTCACACAGCTGTACAGTTCGTTACCAGGCAGATGTCTGATTACTGTGCTGTAACAGTAACGAGGTGTGCACCCGTGTGTCCATCACATGACCAAGGACTGTATATCACATGACCATGAACTGATTTTTATACACTACAAGTAAGCAGAATGAATGACAGCAAGCAGAGATCTAGAAAACCGTGATGAATTGATACAGAAAGTATACTGGAAAATTGTACAACTTTTTATTATACGAACAATAAGATTCATCTCTCAATACTGGTCTAGAAGTGGACAACCCCTTTAAATAACATCTCATTCACTTTGATGAGACTGTAAAGAATTTTTCCCACAACAACAAGAAACGCAGCTTTTCCGCAATGTGTGACCTCAGCCTAAGGCTCTTTGCTCTCTGAAGCCTAGTGTAGCACATTTGTGTTTTCCCATTAAGCTGTCGGACAAGTTTACTGGGTTGTGAGACCTTTGGTTACCAAGTACTCAGCCCAGAATCTGAGGCCATTAACATAATTGTTTGAGAAAGGAGGATTAGTACATACTATTCATTTGGGTGTATAGTCATAGGGTAAAGGCAGACATTCCAGCAGGAGATCTCTGTAGTATCAGCGCTGTGTAGTTATACAAACACCTACCAATGATTCATAGAGCGGGGATCACGGCAGTCCACATGCTATGGTGGCCACACACATTGGGTGTATGACTGAAGGCGTACGGCCACCTTGAATGCACTTTTATCATGAGATCTATAGGATCCTCAAGATGCCCATAAAAAGTTAAAAGGACTTTTCTCATGAAGATAATCCTTTTCTCTATGCCCTATTAGAGAATATGGAGATTATATAGAGGGGGTTACCCACTCAAGACCCTCCTCTGTGAGCCAGAAATGAGGGCTTCTCTGTACAAGTTATTCTTTATTGCATTCACCTGAATAGCTGCCATGTAATATTATATTTCCCCTGCAGACACCACTGTAGGGAAATGCCTACTTGAACCCTCTTACTCAAAAATCAGTTGTTTGCTTGGAGAGGGACCTGGGGTGAGCAGTGCATTCTTAAAGAGGCTAACTCTGATGACACATCCCCTTTAAGGTCACTTGTGCCAACAGTCTACACTACACAGTATAGTACAGGAATTGAGTTTGAGGGAAATAAATATTGTGTCTGGCATCCAGCTGAAAAGGACAATTGGAGGGACTGCTGTTTGCTGGTCACCTGCTCACAGGGAAGTACAATAATGGCAACTGGCTAAGCACAGCAGCAGCAAATAATACTCTGGATCAGAGAGCCGTATACCAGGCACAGTGTTATACTCTAAATCTAAAAGCTGTATACCAGGCACAACAGTATACCTGGGATTGAGGGCTGTATACCAGGCACAGCAGAATACTCTGAATCTAAGAGCCGTATACCAGGCACAGCAGCATACTCTGGATCAGAGGACTGTATACCAGGCACAGCAGCATACTCTGGATCAGAGAGCCATATACCAGGCACAACAGTATACCTGGGATTGAGAGCCGTATACCAGGCACAGCAGCACACTCTGGATCAGAGGACTGTATACCAGGCACAGCAGCATACTCTGGATCAGAGAGCCGTATACCAGGCACAGCAGCATACTCTGGATCAGAGAGCCGTATACCAGGCACAGCAGCATACTCTGGATCAGAGAGCCGTATACCAGGCACAACAGTATACCTGGGATTGAGGGCTGTATACCAGGCACAGCAGCATACTCTGGATCAGAGGGCTGTATACCAGGCACAGCAGCACACTCTGGATCAGAGAGCCGTATACCAGGCACAACAGTATACCTGGGATTGAGGGCTGTATACTAGGCACAGCAGCATACTCTGGATTGAGGGCTGTATACCAGGCACAGCAGCACACTCTGGATTGAGGGTTGTATACCAGGCACAGCAGCATACTCTGAATCTAAGAGTTGTATACCAGGCACAACAGTATACCTGGGATTGAGGGCTGTATACCAGGCACAGCAGCATACTCTGAATCTAAGAGCCGTATACCAGGCACAGCAGCATACTCTGGATCAGAGAGCCGTATACCAGGCACAACAGTAAACCTGGGATTGAGGGCTGTATACTAGGCACAGCAGCATACTCTGGATTGAGGGCTGTATACCAGGCACAGCAGCACACTCTGGATTGAGGGCTGCATACCAGGCACAGCAGCATACTCTGGATCAGAGGGCTGTATACCAGGCACAGCAGCATACTCTGGATCAGAGGGCTGTATACCAGGCACAGCAGCATACTCTGGATCAGAGGGCTGTATACCAGGCACAGCAGCATACTCTGGATCAGAGAGCTGTATACCAGGCACAGCAGCATACTCTGGATTGAGGGCTGTATACCAGGCACAGCAGCATACTCTGGATCAGAGCCGTATACCAGGCACAGTATTATACTCTGAATCTAAAGAGCTGTATACCAGGCACATCAGTATACCTGGGATTGAGGGCTGTATACCAGGCACAGAAGTATACTCTGGATCAGAGAGCCGTATACCAGGCACAGCAGCATACTCTGGATCAGAGGGCTGTATACCAGGCACAGCAGCATACACTGGATCAGAGGGCTGTATACCAGGCACAGCAGCATACTCTGGATCAGAGGGCTGTATACCAGGCACAGCAGCATACTCTGGATCAGAGGGCTGTATACCAGGAACAGCAGCATACTCTGGATCAGAGGGCTATATACCAGGCACAGCAGCATACTCTGGATTGAGGGCTGTATACCAGGCACAGCAGCATACTCTGGATTGAGGGCTGTATACCAGGCACAGCAGCATACTCTGAATCTAAGAGTTGTACACCAGGCACAACAGTATACCTGTGAACCGAGAGCAAGGCAGGTGGTTTGGTCTCCGCAACCAGAAATGAACGCACACGCGGTAGTTCAAGAAAAGAATATATATTTACTATAAGTTAATAAAGGCTATTTGAAGGTAAAATGACAGGGATAAAGACAAGCAAAATATACAATATAGCATGAATAATTTCAAGGCAAATTCTGCAATGGTTTCTACTTTTACTCTGTCCAATTCTGCAGTATGGACACTGAATGAACAATATACTCAAAACTATCCCTAACTGACCCTGACATCACATTTGGGTGCACCCCCTTTTCCCCAGTGGTCCAGGTGGACCGCTTACAGTCCGTAGAAGCGCGCGGTGGGGCCCAAAGTCGTTCCTTTCTTTTATAGTGAAGCGTCCTCTCCTCACTGTTATCAGGATCTCAGGAGAAATGAAGTTCTCTTTAACAGGGAAACCCAATGAATGCAATGTAATCCAACAGCAGATTCCACTCAGCACACTGACAGTCCTGCCGAATCCATACACTGAGCTGGGATGTAAGCCGGGATTTAGCAGTTACTGTCCAGTACATCAACAGCACTGCGAGTCTCTATCTGTGGTATCCATATACACAGTCACAATGTCAGTCTCACTGATCAGCCACTGAGCACAGTTCCTTTCACGTGGACTCACTAGTCCTGTTGTCTCTTTACACTCTGTTTGTCTCTGGACCAAGATACAGCTTAGCTGTACAGAAAAATCTCCACACCAGTTGAATACAACACTTGCTAAGATGGCTGCTGCTCTCTGTCTCGTCACTTCCTGCTTCTCTGCTCACACTCTGTCTGCAGAACAGGCAGGCTGACATAAAGGAGGGGGTCTCACTCCAGCATCATGTCACAATTACAATGGCTGCTGTCTTAAAGGAACAGAATCACAGAAATACATTCAACATTAACAGTTTATACAGACAAATGAAGCTTAGGACAACATTGGCTGTCTCTTACATACCTGGGATTGAGGGCTGTATACCAGGCACAGCAGCATACTCTGAATCTAAGAGCCGTATACCAGGCACAGCAGCATACTCTGAATCTAAGAGCCGTATACCAGGCACAGCAGCATACTCTGGATCAGAGAGCCGTATACCAGGCACAACAGTATACTCTGGATCAGAAGGCTGCATACCAGGCACAGCAGCATACTCTGGATCAGAGAGCCGTATACCAGGCACAACAGTATACCTGGGATTGAGGGCTGTATACCAGGCACAGAAGCATACTCTGGATCAGAGGGCTGTATACCAGGCACAGCAACATACTCTGGATCAGAGGGCTGTATACCAGGCACAGCAGCATACTCTGGATCAGAGGGCTGTATACCAGGCACAGCAGCATACTCTGGATTGAGGGCTGTATACCAGGCACAGCAGCATACTCTGAATCTAAGAGTTGTATACCAGGCACAACAGTATACCTGGGATTGAGGGCTGTATACCAGGCACAGCAGCATACTCTGGATCAGAGAGCCATATACCAGGCACAGCAGCATACTCTGGATCAGAGAGCCGTATACCAGGCACAACAGTATACCTGGGATTGAGGGCTGTATACCAGGCACAGAAGCATACTCTGGATTGAGGGCTGTATACCAGGCACAGCAGCATACTCTGGATCAGAGAGCCGTATACCAGGCACAGCAGCATACTCTGGATCAGAGAGCCGTATACCAGGCACAGTGTTATACTCTGAATCTAAAGAGCTGTATACCAGGCACATCAGTGTACCTGGGATTGAGGGCTGTATACCAGGCACAGCAGCACACTCTGGATCAGAGAGCCGTATATCAGGCACAACAGTATACCTGGGATTGAAGGCTGTATACCAGGCACAGCAGCATACTCTGAATCAGAGGGCTGTATACCAGGCACAGCAGCATACTCTGGATCAGAGGGCTGTATACCAGGCACAGCAGCATACTCTGAATCAGAGGGCTGTATACCAGGCACAGCAGCATACTCTGGATCAGAGGGCTGTATACCAGGCACAGCAGCATACTCTGGATCAGAGGGCTGTATACCAGGCACAGCAGCATACTCTGGATTGAGGGCTGTATACCAGGCACAGCAGCATACTCTGGATTGAGGGCTGTATACCAGGCACAGCAGCACACTCTGGATTGAGGGCTGTATACCAGGCACAGCAGCATACTCTGGATCAGAGAGCCGTATACCAGACACAGCAGCATACTCTGGATCAGAGAGCCGTATACCAGGCACAGCAGCACACTCTGAATCTAAGAGTTGTATACCAGGCACAACAGTATACCTGGGATTGAGGGCTGTATACCAGGCACAGCAGCATACTCTGGATCAGAGAGCCGTATACCAGGCACAACAGTATACTCTGGATCAGAAGGCTGCATACCAGGCACAGCAGCATACTCTGGATCAGAGGGCTGTATACCAGGCACAGCAGCATACTTTGGATCAGAGAGCTGTATACCAGGCACAGCAGCATACTCTGGATTGAGGGCTGCATACCAGGCACAGCAGCATACTCTGAATCTAAGAGTTGTATACCAGGCACAACAGTATACCTGGGATTGAGGGCTGTATACTAGGCACAGCAGCATACTCTGGATCAGAGGGCTGTATACCAGGCACAGCAGCACACTCTGGATCAGAGAGCCATATACCAGGCACAGCAGCATACTCTGGATCAGAGAGCCGTATACCAGGCACAACAGTATACCTGGGATTGAAGGCTGTATGCCAGGCACAGCAGCATACTCTGGATCAGAGGGCTGTATAGCAGGCACAGCAGCATACTCTGGATCAGAGAGCCATATACCAGGCACAACAGTATACCTGGGATTGAGGGCTGTATACCAGGCACAGCAGCATACTCTGGATCAGAGGGCTGTATACCAGGCACAGCAGCATACTCTGGATCAGAGGGCTGTATACCAGGCACAGCAGCATACTCTGGATCAGAGGGCTGTATACCAGGCACAGCAGCATACTCTGGATCAGAGGGCTGTATACCAGGCACAACAGCATACTCTGGATTGAGGGCTGTATACCAGGCACAACAGTATACCTGGGATTGAGGGCTGTATACTAGGCACAGCAGCATACTCTGGATCAGAGGGCTGTATACCAGGCACAGCAGCATACTCTGGATCAGAGAGCCGTATACCAGGCACAGCAGCATACTCTGGATCAGAGAGCTGTATACCAGGCACAGCAGCATACTCTGGATCAGAGGGCTGTATACCAGGCACAGCAGCATACTCTGGTTCAGAGGGCTTTATACCAGGCACAACATTATACCTGGGATTGAGGGCTGTATACCAGGCACAGCAGCATACTCTGGATCAGAGAGCCATATACCAGACACAGCAGCATACTCTGGATCAGAGAGCCGTATACCAGGCACAACAGTATACTCTGGATCAGAAGGCTGCATACCAGGCACAGCAGCATACTCTGGATCAGAGAGCCGTATACCAGGCACAGCAGCATACTCTGAATCTAAGAGTTGTATACCAGGCACAACAGTATACCTGGGATTGAGGGCTGTATACCAGGCACAGCAGCATACTCTGGATCAGAGAGCCATATACCAGGCACAGCAGCATACTCTGGATCAGAGAGCCGTATACCAGGCACAACAGTATACCTGGGATTGAGGGCTGTATACCAGGCACAGAAGCATACTCTGGATTGAGGGCTGTATACCAGGCACAGCAGCATACTCTGGATCAGAGAGCCGTATACCAGGCACAGCAGCATACTCTGGATCAGAGAGCCGTATACCAGGCACAGTGTTATACTCTGAATCTAAAGAGCTGTATACCAGGCACATCAGTGTACCTGGGATTGAGGGCTGTATACCAGGCACAGCAGCACACTCTGGATCAGAGACCCATAACACCCACAAAATCTGGTCGAGGCTGTATACCAGGCACAGCAGCATACTCTGGATCAGAGGGCTGTATACCAGGCACAGCAGCATACTCTGGATCAGAGGGCTGTATACCAGGCACAGCAGCATACTCTGGATTGAGGGCTGTATACCAGGCACAGCAGCATACTCTGGATTGAGGGCTGTATACCAGGCACAGCAGCACACTCTGGATTGAGGGCTGTATACCAGGCACAGCAGCATACTCTGGATCAGAGAGCCGTATACCAGACACAGCAGCATACTCTGGATCAGAGAGCCGTATACCAGGCACAGCAGCACACTCTGAATCTAAGAGTTGTATACCAGGCACAACAGTATACCTGGGATTGAGGGCTGTATACCAGGCACAGCAGCATACTCTGGATCAGAGAGCCGTATACCAGGCACAACAGTATACTCTGGATCAGAAGGCTGCATACCAGGCACAGCAGCATACTCTGGATCAGAGGGCTGTATACCAGGCACAGCAGCATACTTTGGATCAGAGAGCTGTATACCAGGCACAGCAGCATACTCTGGATTGAGGGCTGCATACCAGGCACAGCAGCATACTCTGAATCTAAGAGTTGTATACCAGGCACAACAGTATACCTGGGATTGAGGGCTGTATACCAGGCACAGCAGCACACTCTGGATCAGAGAGCCATATACCAGGCACAGCAGCATACTCTGGATCAGAGAGCCGTATACCAGGCACAACAGTATACCTGGGATTGAAGGCTGTATACCAGGCACAGCAGCATACTCTGGATCAGAGGGCTGTATACCAGGCACAGCAGCATACTCTGGATCAGAGAGCCATATACCAGGCACAACAGTATACCTGGGATTGAGGGCTGTATACCAGGCACAGCAGCATACTCTGGATCAGAGGGCTGTATACCAGGCACAGCAGCATACTCTGGATCAGAGGGCTGTATACCAGGCACAGCAGCATACTCTGGATCAGAGGGCTGTATACCAGGCACAACAGCATACTCTGGGGGCCATTGAGGGCTGTATACCAGGCACAGAAGCATACTCTGGATCAGAGGGCTGTATACCAGGCACAGCAGCACACTCTGGATCAGAGAGCCGTATATCAGGCACAACAGTATACCTGGGATTGAAGGCTGTATACCAGGCACAGCAGCATACTCTGGATCAGAGAGCCATATACCAGACACAGCAGCATACTCTGGATCAGAGAGCCGTATACCAGGCACAACAGTATACTCTGGATCAGAAGGCTGCATACCAGGCACAGCAGCATACTCTGGATCAGAGAGCCGTATACCAGGCACAGTGTTATACTCTGAATCTAAAGAGCTGTATACCAGGCACATCAGTGTACCTGGGATTGAGGGCTGTATACCAGGCACAGAAGCATACTCTGGATCAGAGGGCTGTATACCAGGCACAGCAGCACACTCTGGATCAGAGAGCCGTATATCAGGCACAACAGTATACCTGGGATTGAAGGCTGTATACCAGGCACAGCAGCATACTCTGAATCAGAGGGCTGTATACCAGGCACAGCAGCATACTCTGGATCAGAGGGCTGTATACCAGGCACAGCAGCATACTCTGGATCAGAGGGCTGTATACCAGGCACAGCAGCATACTCTGGATTGAGGGCTGTATACCAGGCACAGCAGCATACTCTGGATTGAGGGCTGTATACCAGGCACAGCAGCATACTCTGGATTGAGGGCTGTATACCAGGCACAGCAGCACACTCTGGATTGAGGGCTGTATACCAGGCACAGCAGCATACTCTGGATCAGAGAGCCGTATACCAGACACAGCAGCATACTCTGGATCAGAGAGCCGTATACCAGGCACAGCAGCACACTCTGAATCTAAGAGTTGTATACCAGGCACAACAGTATACCTGGGATTGAGGGCTGTATACCAGGCACAGCAGCATACTCTGGATCAGAGAGCCGTATACCAGGCACAACAGTATACTCTGGATCAGAAGGCTGCATACCAGGCACAGCAGCATACTCTGGATCAGAGGGCTGTATACCAGGCACAGCAGCATACTTTGGATCAGAGAGCTGTATACCAGGCACAGCAGCATACTCTGGATTGAGGGCTGCATACCAGGCACAGCAGCATACTCTGGATTGAGGGCTGTATACCAGGCACAGCAGCATACTCTGGATTGAGGGCTGCATACCAGGCACAGCAGCATACTCTGAATCTAAGAGTTGTATACCAGGCACAACAGTATACCTGGGATTGAGGGCTGTATACTAGGCACAGCAGCATACTCTGGATCAGAGGGCTGTATACCAGGCACAGCAGCACACTCTGGATCAGAGAGCCATATACCAGGCACAGCAGCATACTCTGGATCAGAGAGCCGTATACCAGGCACAACAGTATACCTGGGATTGAAGGCTGTATACCAGGCACAGCAGCATACTCTGGATCAGAGGGCTGTATACCAGGCACAGCAGCATACTCTGGATCAGAGAGCCATATACCAGGCACAACAGTATACCTGGGATTGAGGGCTGTATACTAGGCACAGCAGCATACTCTGGATCAGAGGGCTGTATACCAGGCACAGCAGCATACTCTGGATCAGAGAGCCGTATACCAGGCACAGCAGCATACTCTGGATCAGAGAGCTGTATACCAGGCACAGCAGCATACTCTGGTTCAGAGGGCTTTATACCAGGCACAACAGTATACCTGGGATTGAGGGCTGTATACCAGGCACAGCAGCATACTCTGGATCAGAGAGCCATATACCAGACACAGCAGCATACTCTGGATCAGAGAGCCGTATACCAGGCACAACAGTATACTCTGGATCAGAAGGCTGCATACCAGGCACAGCAGCATACTCTGGATCAGAGAGCCGTATACCAGGCACAGCAGCATACTCTGAATCTAAGAGTTGTATACCAGGCACAACAGTATACCTGGGAGTGAGGGCTGTATACCAGGCACAGCAGCATACTCTGGATTGAGGGCTGTATACCAGGCACAGCAGCATACTCTGGATCAGAGGGCTGTATACCAGGCACAGCAGCACACTCTGAATCTAGGTGTACAGGCACAACAGTACTGGGAGGGCCAGAGGGGAGGGCTGTATACCAGGCACAGCAGCATACTCTGGATCAGAGGGCTGTATACCAGGCACAGCAGCATACTCTGGATCAGAGGGCTGTATACCAGGCACAGCAGCATACTCTGGATCAGAGGGCTGTATACCAGACACAGCAGCATACTCTGGATCAGAGGGCCGTATACAGACCGCAGCTACTCTGGTCGGGCCGTTCAGGTACAGCAGCATACTCTGAATCTAAGAGTTGTATAACAGGCACAACAGTATACCTGGGATTGAGGGCTGTATACCAGGCACAGCAGCATACTCTGGATCAGAGGGCTGTATATCAGGCACAGCAGCATACTCTGGATTGAGGGCTGTATACCAGGCACAGCAGCATACTCTGGATCAGAGGGCTGTATACCAGGCACAACAGTATACCTGGGATTGAGGGCTGTATACCAGGCACAGCATCACACTCTGTCTCTAAGACCTGTACAGTAGGAGAAGAAACATGCCAGTGAAAGTGAAAGCTAAAAATATAAGTCATTGAGCTGCCCTCTTCAGTCAAGTTTAGCTGTTCCTTAGCTGTATCTGTTTCTGGGAAAGCTGAGTAACAAATAGTAAGACTACAGCTTGCAATCTCTTTTCTATCATGTGGCTATTGATCTTCACATCCCCGTCTCTGGTACTGATGTATATTTGCAGTTCAGAAATTTGGAAGTTTTAATGATGCCGTCATGATTTCGCCCAACTTTCCCAAAGACATATGTAACTAAGGAATAGTTGTATATAATACTGAACAACTTCTTTATACACTTTGAAACCATAAACTCTATAATAGGAATAATGCCAAAAACGTAATAGAGAAGGTGCATGAACAAGGCAAGTGAAGGTTAATACATACCCAAGTATTGGATCAAAGGATTGTGCCTCACCAGTGCTTAGTCCTATCTCCTCTGCAGTGGGCTCAGTACCCAGACTAAGCTGGAGGTTATCGGCCACATTGAGTACAGACTGGACTGCGGAGGTTGCGCTCACTTTCTTTAGTAAAGCTCTATGCTGCTCCATGGTGCACACAGATCCAAGCAATGTAATGTGCTAGCCGTGATCTTCTGATAACTCCCGGGGACACAATTATTGTAGCAGGACAGGATATAAACTCCCTCTAGCACACACAAAACTTCTTACAAGTTCCAAAGCTCATTTCCCTTACAAAACAAGCCCTGTCGGCAGTGACAGCATAAAGTGACCTAGTCATCTAATCTAAATGAAAAGGCTTGGGGGCGGCCTGGCTAGCGTGCGTCTCATGCTTGTTATATGGACGTCCCAGCAAAAAAGAGAAGCGGCAAACAAGTTCCTATTTTCTTCATTGCACATGGGTAACTGTAAGTGACACAACCAGCATTTCATGCTCACATAGTGTCAGTGAGAAAGGGACGTGAAGCCCATCTGCTTACATGTCCCATGGGGGAATGTACGGTAGCTTCCCTATAGACACCCTCTACCTCTAAGAAATGTTGCTCTACAAGCCTGAGAGAGTGTGAACCTTCCCATAAGGTGTGTCTCTTTCACCGGACCCATTCGCAGCCTCATAAAGGAGTTAATGAGTTTGGCCGCTTCAGTCGATGAAAGGTAAAGCAATTGCCCTCCTACTGCTCCTACTGTAAATGCGGCATTTAAGGGTTTACAAGAGGCTTAAGGCTGTACATCATACACGTCTCATCTATGAACTGACGGCTGTCTACACTGGAAACCATGTAGGATCAATTTCTAGAAAATCCTGTAATACGCCTTATTATTATTTTGCTTACTTATATAGCGCCATAATATTCCGCAGTGCTTTACAGACAGACATTGTCAATCGCTGTCCCATATAGGGCTCACAATCTACATTCCCTATCAGTATGTCTTCAGTTTCTTCCCACAATCCAGAGAACCCCACACAAACACGTGGAGAACATACAAACTCCTTGCAGATGTTGTCTTTGGTCGGATTCAAACCTAGGACTCCAGCGCTGCAAGCCTAACCACTGAGCCACCATGCTGCCCTACAATATTATGGCACACAGATGTCATACAGACGGCACACAGAAACTCAGGACCCCAAAACCATAATTAATGTCAGTCCTTGCTTCCATAGACTCTGTCCATCCATGCATGCATTACACTTGACTGGCTACATGTAATGTAGCATACACTGCAGGCTACTCTGTCCTGTTCAGAGCGAAATCCATCACACCAAGTCCTTACCAACTTGGTCTATAGCCCTTCCATCTACTGACATCTTTCTAAGTGCTTATTCACACAACAGGGTTCTCTGGCATATGTTTGTCATTGTATTAACAGCTCGCGCACAACCTCATAGACATTAATGGATCTATTCACACATGGATCTATTCTTTTTAATGGCCCGTGTGACAGATTTGTTAAATAAAAGAACACTGCATTTAGTAGACCAATTTCATGGATCTTTGAGGGATCTGTGAAAACGCGTTACCCTCAGGTGTGCACTCGGCCAGAGTGTACAGCATGTTCGGCTGAATATGCACTAACCAAATAAAAACTTACATTGAAAAGAGAATTGTGAAAGACAGCACAGATAAGTTATACAGAGTGAGCCATCAGATAGGGGGCTGAGCAGCCAGCAATATATTGCGACATCTGCAGGCTGCAGAAGACTAACTATTCTTTTTTTTTTTTTAACCCCTTAAGGACATGCGCCTTGGCATTACACCAAGGTTTTAAATATGGCGCCTGCTCAGGTCTATGCTATTTAACACAGCAGGAACCCAGCTGCAGTGCCCACGATTAGAGATATGCCTGATCACGGTATCTGAAAGCATCATTTTTAGGTTTTCATTTGTATTTTTGCATCAGGAAACAAATAGCTCTTGCACAGTGAGACTGCAGGGGTCGTTCAGTTGCTATGACAGCCAGGAGCCTTCTGAAGGCTACCAGGCCTGCCATAGGAATATTACTATTGAGCTCTGCCTGTAAAGAGTCTACCATAGACTGCAATACAGTAGTGTTAGGCGGCGTTCACACTACCGTTGGATGTCCGTTCTGAAAGGGTCCATTTAAAAAAAAAAAAAAAAAAAAAAAAAAATGGGTGACCGTTTGGGGACTCCGTCCCCTTTTCCGGTGAAGAGGACCTTTCAGGTCCTCATGCACAGGTGGTTTTATACACCGCTAGAAAGCCAACAGTGTGCTGAATTCAGCGCACTATCGGATTTCCCGTTATGTGCCCCGGGGCTGGAGATATCGGTGCCGTTAGTTTTCTGCCCATCGTTAGAAGGGCGTTCCTGACAGTCTAGCTGGGCTGTGAGGAACACTCCCCTGAGAGTACTTGTCCACAGCACTGTACAGTCAGGGAGGGCATTCCTTACCGCCCAGCGATGACGCTGAGCTGTGAGGAACGCCCCCCCAGTACAGGGCTATGGATGAGTACAGTCAGGGGTATGTTCCTTACAGCCCAGCTAGACTGTCAGGAACGCCCTTCTGAAAATGGGCAGAAAACTAACGGCACCGATATCTCCAGCCCCGGGGCATATAATGGGAATTCAGCACGCCGTCGGCTTTTTAGCGGTATATAAAACTGCATGTGCATGAGGACGTGAAAGGTCCTCTTTAAAATATGCGGAAAGAAAAGTTCGTCTTAAAGAGGACCTTTCACCACCTCTGCCAAGTCCAGCCCTTTATGTCATTTGATAGGTGCTGCTCCACACATTCTGGCACAGTTGGAATTTTTTCTCTAGCCCTCACCATTCCCAAGTAATCAGTGCCATTGGTTTTAGTGCCTGATATGAGATTTAGTGTTTCTACTGTCAGGAGGGCGGTGTCAGGCAGCAGCAGGCAAGGGGTGTGATTCTGAGCTCTGACACTGGCTGACTCTGATTGGTGCTCTGAGTCACACCCCCTTTCTGCTCCTGCTTGACACCGCCCTCCAGTCTCTACAGAGCCTAAATAACATATCAAGCACCAAAATGAAGAGCACTGATTGCTTGGGAACGGTGTGGGCTACAGAAAAAATTCCAACTGCGCTGGAACCAGTGGGGTGGTGCCTATTAACAGACGCTAAGAACTATAGTTTGTGCGGTTGGTGAAAGGTCCCCTTTAATGAAAAAGCATTCATAGGCTTTGATATATTCAGCTTAAGGTGATCTCTAAGGCCTAATTCACACTACATGCTGCAATATTCTTTGGAGAATACCAGAGATTCTGATATATTTACACTGTCCTGTCTGAGGGCCACAATACAAGAGCTGTACAATAGGAAAAAAGTTACTGTCCCACTCCGGCTTCTAACTAAAATGATTAGATACATAGGTTGTTACATATTTATTTTCAATGGAATTCAATCACTAGTTTTTAAAATTAATTAGAGGATCTTTACTGCTTCTAAGGGCTGGTTCACATCTGCGTTTGGGATTCCTTTCGAGGACCCCCGAACGGAAACCTATATGCATAGAAAAGCGTTTTACCTAAGGAAACTTGCGGACCCCATAGACTATAATGAGGTCCGTGTGGATGACGCTCGGTTTCCGCACGAAACTTGTGGAGAGGAAAGTGCTGCTTGCAGCTTTCCTCTCCGCATGTTTCATGCGGAAATAGAGTGGCAACCACACGGACCCCATTATAGTCTATGGGGTCCGCAGGTTTCCTTAGGTAAAACGCTTTTCCATGCGTATAGGTTTCCGTTCGGGGGGTCCCCAAGCAGACTCCCCGAACGGAAACCGAACGCAGATGTGAACCAGCCCTAACTGACAATGGCTGTCATGATGGAGTTAGAGTTGGGCTATTGAAAAATAGAGTTGGAGTCGGTTTGTCCTACCAACTCCACAGCCTGCACAATACATAACTAATACACAAAATACATGAAAATGCAATAAAAATATGTTAAGATGTTCCCAGGATGATTCTTAGAACTAACATATAGCGTGCTGCCAATTAAGCACATGGTGATAATGTGACATGTGGTTTGGGTCTGAGCCACACAATAACAGGAGGAACAAGCTGACCACATACACACACAAGGACATAGAGGAAACAACTAGAAGCTAGTATAAATAGTGAGTCGTGATTCTGTATGCATAAAGGTGGAAATAAAGCTGAGATCCATCATTAGAATCAACAACAGCAAATAAGATAAGAAACTATTTTTAAAGCTTACCTGTTCTTACCTGTTGTACCTGGAATTTCAAGCAACCCTTCCTCATGTATGTACATGAGGTGTAACACTATTTCTGACCATTATATGAGCTGTACTCAGCACTTTTCAGCAGTTCTCTGCTCTGCACACTATCTATAAGGCCTAATGCACACAATAGTGTGCACGGGCCGAGGTCCATGGTTGAACGGCACATTGATGACGACTGTGTGCCGCCCGTACCTCCATGGTCCCATTCATTTACTTCATTGAGCTGCAAAACAGACACTTATAGGACCTGTCCTGAGATTTGCCCCAGGCACGGGCCTGTGATAATACCGTCTGGCCAAAGGCTATTACGACGCTCTGTTCCATTCCACTATTTTATAGGATCTGTTCTTTATAGAGGACCTCACCGCCTCCACCAATTCAAGCTCCTAGTTAATAGATATTGCTCCACAGATTCCAGCACAGTTGGAATTTTTCCTCTAGTCCTCACCGTTCCTGAGCAACAAGTATAGCTAGTTTTGGTGACCAATGTATTTAAGCTCTGTAATGTCAGGCAGGGGGTGTGATTCAGAGCTCCAATCAGAGTCAGCCAGTGTCAGAGCTCAGAATCACACCCCTTGCCTGCTTCTGCCTGACACCGCCCTCCTGACAGCACAGAGACTCAATAGCATATCAGGCACCAAAATTAACAACATTCATTGCTCGGGAATGTTGGGGGCTAGAGAAAAAATTCCAACTGTGCCAGAATCAGTGGAGCTGCGCCAATAACAGACGTTAAGAACAGGAGTTGGTGGAGGTGGTGAAAGGTCCTCTTTAAATATCGGAACAGAACATCAGAACACACTCGTGCGGCACACTTGGTTGTGTGCATGAAACCTAATGCATTGTCACTCAGAAGAACAGCATCATGGGGGATAGATTTAGAGAAGTACTGAATAGGAATCATGTGAACAAAACACTTGGGGGGCGAGACAGAAATCTTACTATTACCTCCAGTATGTCTATGAATGTGTCTCTGCTTTTCTCTTATTAGTCCCCCTCCCAACACATATAACTACTGTTACTACTATAGTGACCATTACTGATTTGAAATAAATACTACAAAAAAAAAAAAAAAAAAAAAAAAAAAGGATTTTTGGACCATAATATGTGTAGACAAAGAAATCTCCAGAGGTAACAAACAGCCTTGTCCTGTGTTCATTTACTCCTTTTTATCTGATCTTCCTTCTACTGTCTATAGGTTATAAGGTAACAGGCGGATTGGAGTAAAACAGGATTATAGAACTAGGCCCCTTGCACACGACCATGGGCTAGGTCACTGTACTGTTCTACGGCCCGGGTTTTTCCCGGATAGCACACCGACCCATTTGATTTCTGTTGGCATAACAGTGTAATGCACGGATCAGTGTGTGGGCCGACAGTCCAGGCCACAAAACTCAGGACAGGTCCTGTTCCTGGTTTTGCAGCCATGCTTCCGCAGCCTCCATTCATTGCCTTTCAATCACAGCCAGTGGCTAGCACATGGTCGTGTGCAATGGACCTAATACTACATAAAGTACACTAGGTTCACACTGTGACACACAGTGACCATGGCCTGACATTTACTTGCTGAAGCCAGAAAACTCCTCATTTTTTGTGTGCATTTGGGTTTTAAAAAAAATTCAGGCACATACTGTGAACATGTTCAGAAACCGATACAGGTCCCATGGATACCAAGAGTATCCTTTTGGCACCCACCAGGTAAGCAAACCCCTGGGATGGAGTTTAGTTCACATTTGTGAGATGTTCCTGGAATATGCTTCAAGTAAACCTGAAATGTGATGTGCACCTTATTCTTTTAGAGATTTTCCAGGACTTAGGATAGGTCGTCAGTACCTGTTTGTTGATTGTTTTTGACCCACAAACTCCACAACTAAGCTGGTTGAAAAGGCTGCAGCATTTGGGTGAGTGCTCAATAAATAGTTAGCACAGTGCCACACAGTGCATAGAGGTGGTGCTTGGTATTGCAGGTCAGCCCCATTCACTTAAATGGGATTGAGCTGCTGCTGTACCAAGACAGATGAACGTGACATCATCAGCACAGGAAGAAGCCGCAGCACTCATGAGAGCTACAGCCTCTTCAAACAGCTGATCTGTGGGGGTCTTGGGTGTTGGATTCCCACTGATGACCTATCTTGAGGTCCCAGAGACTTAATCCCTCCCATCAGAGAACACGCAGGGCTGAGGAGTCAGTATTATTATTTTTCTCACTTACATAGCGCCATCATGTTCCGCAGCTCTTTACAGATAGTGCCAAAATTGTCCCATATAGGGCTGACAATCTACATTCCCTATCAGTATGTCTTTGGAGTGTGGGAGGAAACTGGAGTACCCGGAGGAAACCCACACAAACACAGGGAGAACATACAGTCATATGAAAAAGTTTGGGCACCCCTATTAATCTTAATCATTTTTAGTTCTAAATATTTGGGTGTTTGCAACAGCCATTTCAATTTGATATATCTAATAACTGATGGACACAGTAATATTTCAGGATTTAAATGAGGTTTATTGTACTAACAGAAAATGTGCAATATGCAGTAAACCAAAATTTGACCGGTGCAAAAATTTGGGTACCCTTATCATTTTATTGATTTGAATACTCCTAACTACTTTTTACTGACTTACTGAAGCACAAAATTGGTTTTGTAACCTCACTGAGCTTTGCACTTCATAGCCAGGTGTATCCAATCATGAGAAAAGGTATTTAAGGTGGCCAATTGCAAGTTGTTCTCCTATTTGAATCTCCTCTGAAGAGTGGCATCATGGGCTCCTCAAAACAACTCTCAAATGATCTGAAAACAAAGATTGTTCAACATAGTTGTTCAGGGGAAGGATGCAAAAAGTTGTCTCAGAGATTTAACCTGTCAGTTTCCACTGTGAGGAACATAGTAAGGAAATGGAAGACCACAGGGACAGTTCTTGTCAAGCCCAGAAGTGACAGGCCAAGAAAAATATCAGAAAGGCAGAGAAGAAGAATGGTGAGAACAGTCAAGGACAATCCACAGACCACCTCCAAAGAGCTGCAGCATCATCTTGCTGCAGATGGTGTCACTGTGCATCGGTCAACAATACAGCACACTTTGCACAAGGAGAAGCTGTATGGGAGAGTGATGCGAAAGAAGCCGTTTCTGAAAGCACGCCACAAACAGAGTCGCCTGAGGTATGCAAAAGCACATTTGGACAAGCCAGCTTCATTTTGGAAGAAGGTCCTGTGGACTGATGAAACAAAGATTGAGTTGTTTGGTCATACAAAAAGGCGTTATGCATGGCGTCCAAAAAACACAGCATTCCAAGAAAAACACTTGCTACCCACTGTAAAATTTGGTGGAGGTTCCATCATGCTTTGGGGCTGTGTGGCCAATGCCGGCACCGGGAATCTTGTTAAAGTTGAGGGTCGCATGGATTCAACTCAGTATCAGCAGATTCTTGAGAATAATGTACAAGAATCAGTGACGAATTTGAAGTTACGCCGGGGATGGATATTTCAGCAAGACAATGATCCAAAACACAGCTCCAAATCTACTCAGGCATTCATGCAGAGGAACAATTACAATGTTCTGGAATGGCCATCCCAGTCCCCAGACCTGAATATCATTGAACATCTGTGGGATAATTTGAAGCGGGCTGTCCATGCTCGCCGACCATCAAACTTAACTGAACTGGAATTGTTTTGTAAAGAGGAATGGTCAAAAATACCTTCATCCAGGATCCAGGAACTGATTAAAAGCTACAGGAAGCGACTAGAGGCTGTTATTTTTGCAAAAGGAGGATCTACTAAATATTAATGTCACTTTTCTGTTGAGGTGCCCATACTTTTGCACCGGTCAAATTTTGGTTGAATGCATATTGCACATTTTCTGTTAGTACAATAAACCTCATTTCAATCCTGAAATATTACTGTGTCCATCAGTTATTAGATATATCAAATTGAAATGGCTGTTGCAAACACCCAAATATTTAAAACTAAAAATGATTAAGATTAATAGGGGTGCCCAAACTTTTTCATATGACTGTACAAACTCCTTGCAGATGTCGTCCTTTGCTGGATTCGAACCCAGGACTCCAGCGCTGCAAGACTGCAGTGCTAACCAAACCACCAACTCATCTATTTTTCCCAACTCCTTCATATATGGCTGACAGTCAGACAGAAGTGTTAAAGATCCTCTAATTCATTAAAAAGCCAGTGATTGACTTCCTAAGTAAATATGTAACAAACTATGTACCTAATCATATAATATCAATAATTGTATAAAATAATTAAAAATAATTTATTATATTATATTGAAGCCAGGAGTCAATAACTCTGGTCCAGACTCCGACTCCATAACCCTGATATCCAGGACAGATCCGGATAACAGGTCCTTTCCTAGAAACTAATACATCAGTAAAACTGATGAAGGTGTAACCTATAAGGGCAAGCAGCACTGACCTCTTTCCAAAGCTCCTACAAATTTCAATGGTGAGAAACATGTGCAAGCAAAACCACCTCTACAGTATGGAAGATGTAAGGAATTGGGGAATGTAGGGAATAGGAATCACCACATAACCCAGAGGTGGACATTCTATAAAGAGCTACGAATAGGTGGCCATAGACATAAAACTGCTGGCCAAACACAAACCATCACCCCAGATTTTCCAATTAAAGGGGGATTCCTATCTTATAAAGTAATGGCATGTCACTAGAAAACTGCTTTATGATCAATGGGGTCATATGTCTGGAAACCCTACCAAACTTGTCAAGTAAGGGGCCACGGGACTACCCAGACAGCGCAGTTTCCTGAGCAAAATACCTTCACTTTATAAGAAGAGAACAACCCTTCAACATGCATGTCATTTCAGTATAGAAAGGGTATTCAGAATCCCCCAGACTCTCAGCCATCTGTATGACAAATCTGCAATGTCCTAAAAAAAAAACTACATAAATAAATAAATAAAATGTATTGCTGATCCTGCTGGAATCTGTGGGATTCATCAACCTAAATGCGATGTCTATAGGCGGCATTACTGTGTAAACTACAATAGCCAACTATAACAATTGTGCAAAGGAGAATCCTGGTCATTGAAACTGTTCTAGTGCCATCTAGTGGATACAAGTTAGTATTGCACTTGCTTCATCCACTACTACTTCCTCCAACATTAACCTATGTGACTAATAAAAATGTTTTAAAGGTAAAAAACAAAAAAAACTTGTGGTGCATCAGCAGGTGCTGGCCATAGGAGAGTCCATAGAACAAGCTTACACAGTTAGTATCCATTACAATTAATGGGACTATGGGAGCACACCACAGTCTGAGAGACCAGACGTCTGCCACTGTTAATGGAACTGAAACTGCCCAGTTGTCTGTACTGGTGAGAGTCCCTTCATTTGGACCCCACCAAAAAAGTTTTAGCTGTAGCTCTACTAGCAGACATCGGACTGCCTTCTCCCACTTCTTCATTGATAAGGCAGGGTTGTACAAATCTCTCTGTGCCATTCATCATAGACCTGAAATGTTATAGGGGCACAGGACTATGTTCAGACAGTGCAGATGCTGACACAGCTCCACTAGACATCCACATGCTCTTTTGCAAGAAGATTGTACTATTTACTTAAAGGGATTTTGCCACTAAAGCACGTTATGACTCGTAACTTAATGATCAATTAGGGTCAGACCGCTGGGACCCCCACTGATCGGGAATGGGTCCCATCTCCCCTGTGTGAATGGAGCAGCAAGTCACATGTCCATTTACTTTGTAGGACTGCTGGAGGTTGCAGTGATTGGCCATATCCAGCTGTCCTATAGAGAATGACTGGAGCAGTGATGGGCATGTGTGATTTACTGCTCTATTCCCAGCAGTCCGACTGACAACAACTAGCCAGTTATGGCCTATCCTGCGAATAATTTTATTACCAATGTCAATAGAATCCAGTGAAAATCCACACAAAGAATAGACACGCTGCAGACTTTAAAACCCACACCATATGTCAGTTTCCTGCATCATACACGAGATTAAGAAAATGAAGATACTTTAATGGTCAATAACTTTTCAGCTAACTTAGTCTCATTTCATAGAGCATGTGATTCTGGACCAACATGTAATATTTCCGCATCTCTTATATGATGATCACTTGGGCTTCTTACTGCTCCTTATTGTGCACACCCACAGAAATAAATGCATAATGTGCTTTAGCCAAAATAGGGACATTAGCAGCAGGAAAACTGATAAGACACCGTGTATAAAGGCATATACAGACATAGAAAAGATTGTCCTACAAGACACTGCACTTATTTCAACTTTTCATGAAAATTCAGGTACCCTTTAGCCAGTTCCATACCGCCCATACACTTTATACGTCCAGACGGTCCCTTTCTTATTCTGAAAGGATTTACCTTGCAGCTGCAGAACTGGAGAGCCACCTGTAACTACAGCCGGAGTTCCTCTAGAGAAGGCAGGGACGGTTTATTAATATCCCGAATGTTGTATACACAGTACTCAATGAGCACTGTGTATACAGCTATAGGAGCTGCCATGATACGGCTCCACTCTGACCTGGCGGTCACGTGATCTACCGGGGACCAGAGACTGTTACAACTGCTGATCAGTTCAGCAGTTATGGGCAGGAGGCTATATTCCTCCTGTTACTGGAGATAAATTTATCAACCCCCCAACTACGACTACATGGGGAGACAACGTAAATAAATAAAATAATTTTAAAAAAATAGTATGCCAATACCACATCCACATCACAGGTTCTAGTCCCACCCCCGACGACACAATACCAAGTAAAAATTACCGTAACGGAGAGTGAAAACTATTTTTAGCAGCACTTTGTAATATTTAGAAAAAAAAAAAATTGAAACGTGAAAAACAGACACTTTTTTCCTCCTTTTTTTGACTATATTTTCTCAGTTAAAAAAAAATTAAATAAATATAAAATATGCAAAAATAAAGCTGAATAACTTTACCGAAAAAAGACGCAAAAATTAGTTGAATAACCTAAGCGGAAAAAGAAAAAAAAAAAATATATGTTATAGCCCTCAAAACCGCATATACAAAAAAGAAACCCAAAATGTGTCTGGTCCTGAACCAGGGAAATTGGTACCGAAGTGGTTAAGATAAAATTGAGATAAATTAAATACTATTGTATTAGACTGCAGATTTTGTGCCCCAAAAGTACCCTCCTGTACATCGTTTATGGAGCCGCACACATTACGGTGCCATCGGTGTACCTCACCATATACTACTTTGCCTACATGGTATCCCTAAACTGCACCACCACATCAGAACTAGTTACTAGTAATATTTCCCACTACAATGTCAGCCAGGCCCACATATTCAGCACTAGGTCACCGGGTGGAAAGAACCAGCTATCACATATGGAGAAGGAGCCGGTGCTGTCTGGCCCTGTAATAAGTGAAGATCACATTTTCTGTATTTTGGCCTTGAGGCGTTCAATGTTCCTAATGTAATCTTGTCCTAGTTGTGGGGTCATGTGAATCCCACTTACAACTGCATAAAAGTCTATTGTTCCCAGTGACCCATCACTAAAACAGACGTAGAATCTATTCGCGTCTGTGCTGCTATTTTTCCGGTAAAATAACAAGTACCATGACTGGGTGGATGGCAGCTTGTGCTTCTGACCTACTGGGGCTTGTCGCACAGGTACACAATATTGCGGGTCAATAGGATCACACTGCAGAAAGTGGAGACGTTACTCGTGAACATGTGGACACAATTATTGATACTTTATTCACACCGCCATGAAAGAAGTATGCATGTATTCATCTGTACAGGAGACAACCAGCACACTACCTAAACAGGTATTAAAGGGGTGTTCCATCTCATATATTTATTATTTAATAGTGCTGTTAAGGGGACCATAAACATAAACCATTAACCACCTTTCCCGGGTCTCTGTTTCCCACAGTTTTAGCTCCGTTATTCCGTATACAAGTCCCCCAGCTGACATCACCATCGACGTCCAGTTTGTGCGAGGCGACTGCTGCAGCCATTCACAGGCCTCAGCGGAGAGCTCCTCACTAACAGCACGTGACTGCTTTGATGGGCCATTGGTGAACACGTGACCACTGAGGGCAGCGACTGGCTACAGCGCCCACCTGGCACAAACAACCAGGGAATCTGTATACAAACAAACAATTCCATTTTAATTCACCCGAGACATTGCTCTTTCCTCCTATCATGGTGGGCCAAATACCTTATCAGTAACTGCATCCACAATTCTGGAAGTGCTGTCGCTGCTTTCTGTAGGACGTTCACATCTACGTTGCAGTTTCCACATCACTGTGCCAGATCTGTCGTACAATGCACCAAAATGTTTGTCACCGTCTATTTCTGTATCAGAAACAGCACTACAAGCTGCGGCATTCTTGCTATAAAACGTAGCAGAACTGCCATCATATGCTCCAAATGAAGCCGCAAACAGAAGTGTGAGCACAGCCTTAACTACAGCATTGTGCATTTTCTATGTGAGTGTATTAGAAAGGGTTAATGTAATGGTTCAGTAGATTCTTTCACTTCAAATGTTGTAAATTTGCACATAATGAATACATTTCCAGCTTTGCTTTATCTTTTTGAATGGGGCTTATCCTGGTACTGCCAGGCAAGGGGCAACATTCTTAGCAAATGATCATAATACATGAGCAATACACACGGATCGCTTATAAACTGTTAGGAGCTAAGGGATCACTTGGTGCCGTGGTATTATTAGTCTGGGGTATTAGGGGTTAAGTGCACTATACAGACACTTGAGTCTAGAAAACCCTATGCCCAATCTAGTCTATGCTTACCTACATCAGTGGGGCTGGGGGTGTGCGGATCACAATAGGGAGCTCATCTGAAGTTAAGACGCCTGCTGGGTTTGCAACTAGCATTGAATTGCCTTGATATCTTGGGTTTCCCCAAGACAGAGAAAGTTAAGTGGCTACTTACAGTATAGATTCTTGCTTACTATTCATCTCTGGATGTGTCTGCATCCTTGAACCCACCGTAAAACAACCACGATCTCCCAACCTGTGGTTCTCTAATTGTTAGACAACAGCCTGCAAATATAAGGGCATGCTGGGAGTTCTAGTGTTCCAGGAGCGGAGCACTGTGGTACATTGTCATTTATGGGATACCTGGTGCACTGCCCTGTAATTTCACAGGTAGAGATCACAAAGGGTTGTATTCAGCTCGATCCGCACATTGCTGGGATTGATAATGTCCCTGTAATTACCAGTATGGCAGCCATGTAAGTAAGGAATTGTTAGAACTACTGCAGAGACGGAACACAAGGAAGAGTCTATTTCTTTCAGACACCACTGACATCCATAGGGAAAGCATGTCCTCCGATTGTACAGATTACAATTTATAGTGCTAGCCTTAAAGTGCTCCTTCATTCCCCCACTGCCGATTTTCTTACTCAGACATTGCTTTCCTGGTAAGCTAAGCTTTTCCCTCATAGTGACATCACGCAGCTATGGCTGTCTAGGTCCCGTGTCACTACAATACACAGCGCTCCAAACAGTGAGTGTGAAAGGAACCAGACCGCCATCAGTGGTTTCATGGAAAACTTCTCTACATCTCAGAAAGTCCCTGTAAGTGGCAGGATTTTATTCGGAAGCTCATGGGTAATCCTGTCCCATAGACAAGCATTCAGTAGTGACATAAGTTACCTTTCTTGGGTTTGTCAATGACCAGTTGGGTGCCCGGCAGTCAGGGACAGTATGGGGTTGCACACAATGCAGCCAGTGCCACATCTGGAGCCCCGTCTAGTAGATTTGGTCAACAAATGCCTTTGAAGTTAAGGTCTCAGTTTTACCCTCAATATCAGCCAGCCATTGACCAGTGGGCAGGGCGTCAGACGCAAAGAGGTCAATGAGGCGCTGGTCCCATCCTGTGTGCTAAATCGAAGGACCTATTCACATTTCATCAAGTTTTTCTGGATAGAAAAAGGGGCACCTCCTCTAGCACCACGTTTTGGAAGGTAGCTCCAAATAAGACCATGCCCAATTTTCAAGGAGACTTGGAATATGAATTGAGATATGATCCAAACCAGAAAAAGGAAGACACCCCCATCTGCAGACAGCTGTTTCGGGTTCTTGCCTCTGGTCAAGTTCAGAGCAAGGTACTGAGAGGCCATTGATATAATACCCCTCCTGACCCAGGAAATACGAATTGGCACACCCCTTATTTTACTGCATGGCAGGACACAATAGATTCCTGTTTCCTATACAGGGTGACACTGCATGCTTGAGGCAGAAACATTTTTTTCAGAGGGATTATTGAAGACTATACACACAAGGCCACTGCATGTGCGTGCCTCATGTGACTCAACTGCGGTGCCTGAACAGAGCGGTATACCTCTCCATAGGATAATACTGGGTAGTTTTCCCTTTATTATATTTATTGGCTATAAGAGACTGATACAACTGGATATAAACAAAGTATCCAAACATATAGACTTTGGAGATAACAGGGGAAATGTACTAAAATTAGTGCAAGGAGACAGTGGAGAAGTTGCCTATAGCAACCAATTAAATTCCAGCTCTCTTTTTTCAGATGCCCTGAGAAAGAAAATTGAAATCCAATTGGTTGTTATTGACAACTACTCCATTTCTCACTATAATGGCCATAAGTCAGCCTTAAAGGTGTTGGGACATCAACTTCTACTTCCTGCTGAATCCACTTCTGGCTTTGGCTCAAAAAGCAACAAAAATTCAATTTATGTCATCAGTCTTAAAGGGGTTTATCAAATGATGATCGACATGAAAATAGCATAAAATGTTTATAGGCTACTTTTTCATAGCCTCATAGAAAAGGACGAGGGTCACCCCTGAACATCCTAAACTTTTAGGGTATGTCCATCTGTGCCAATCTGTACAGCAGATTCTGTTACACAGATTGGGGCAGATTTATGAAGACTGTCATCACTAACACCAGTCTTTATAACCCCAGAGCCGGCAGAGGGTGCAATCTGGGCCATTGAGCCTAAATTTTTACCCTGTTATGCAGATTTTTACCTCTTCCGCAATGTGGCTTTGCATATGTATCTACACAGCTTTCTTTTTAGCCCTGTCAAAGTCAATAGAAAAGTTTAAGAAGTTTTCTGTCTAACAATGGGGCGTGATTGCCGCACAACCCTGCCAGATCACACAAATACTGTTTGATTTTTTTTGTTGGTTTTTTAAGGAGCGCAACCTCATATGACAGATCCAGACATTTCAAAACCCACTGTAGCTTAAGCCTTATTCACACAACAGTACCGTTTTACCTGGAACTGTCGTCCATTGAAACCCTTTGAAAAGGACTTCTGCACATCACAGTGAGTAACAGTCACGTGATGGACGTTTTTCCAACATTAAAAAACTTCCAAAAACAGCTGTCACATTGACATTTTTTTTTTTTACTATTGTCTTACTAAAGCTATATTCACACAACTGATAGACAAAATGGGTTTGAAAAACAGACATTTTTTACATCTGTTTTGCATCCAAGGGGCACCCGGTGTTATGGATCTCTATTGTGGAATCCATAAAAACAGCCAGAAATAGGACATGATTTTTTTTTTTTTTTTGATGTTCTGATCAAACGAACTGTCTTAAAAAACTGTCATGGGAACAGCCCCATTCACAATTATTGAATTTACTGCAGCCATGTGATGGGGTGTCACAGTGGCTCAGTGGTTAGCACTGTAGCCTTGCAGCGCTGGAGTCCTGGGTTCGAATCCTGCCGAGGACAACATCTGCAAGGAGTTTGTATGTTCTCCCTGTGGGTTTCCTCCCACACTCCAAAGACATACTGATAGGGAATATAGATTGTGAGCCCTATATGGATCAGTGACCACAATGTCTGTAAAGCGCTGCGGAATATGATGGCGCTATATAAGTAAGCATAATAAAAATAAGTGGCCATTAACATCAGTCATGTGAACAGGGCTTAAAGCCTATTCCGCAGGTCAATTTCCACAGTAGAATGTGGATGACGTTTAGTAAAAACTCATTTGCTTTGCTAGTACTGTAATATGCTGTGGATTTTCCAAATACTTTTTTGTGGCAGAAAACCCACAATGTATCTACAGTATGTGAATGTAGCCTAAGGCAGGGCGCACACAGCATTTTACTGTCCCTGCAACGCAGTGCAGAACAAAAAGGCAAAAGAAACTGACATGTGGTGCGGATTTTAACCCCTTCCCACCAGAGACATTTTTCAATTTTCGTTTTTGATTCCTCGCCTTCCAAACCCCATAAGAAAGGCGGCGCTGGATTGGATGACAACGCTCTGCTCAGAGCACAGGGGGCACGTCCCCTGTGCTCTCTCAGCACAATGAAGAATGAATAAATATTCAAAAAAGGTGGCGCGGACCTTCAAGATAAAGGTAAGAGATGAATCGCCTTTATAAAGGCTATTCCTACGTGCTCTTAATGTAAAACGTGTTTTTTAATGATAGAATCCCTTTAATGTTTGCAGGACAAATTGTTCTTCATAAGAATACCATTTATTCTGTACAATGCACTAAGAAGCTGGAAGAAAATTCAGAATCGGGTGGAATTGGAGAAAAAGTGCATTTGTGCGACTTTCTTACAGGCTTCATATTTATGGCGTTCATTCTGCAGCCAAAATGACATGTCATCTCTATTCTATGTTTTGGTACGATTCCAGAGATACCCAATTTATATAGTTTTATTTACAATTTTTTTCTTAAAGTTGCCATATTCTGACGCCCATAACTTTTTTATAATTACGTGCACAGGGTGTTTGTTTTTTTATTTGCGGGGCCAGGTGTACTGTTTAGTTATACCATTTTGGTGAATGTCTAAAAAAATGGCGGTCCGGCACTTTTGATTTTTTTTTCCCAGTACGGTGAATGAAGGAATGGCTCCCTTCAACAGACTCCCGGCTGTCATGCCGATGGGATGCTGACCCCAAGATCTCGCTTCAGATGCCGACAATCCCCAGCAAAACTGTTTCTCGGTCAGCTTTGACTGAGGTGTCGGGGAGTTAATGCCCACAATTAATGCGGGCACAGATCGCGGGAATTAGTGTGGGGTCTCTACTGTATATTTAAATATCCAACATCTGCCGTACTATTACGTACTGTATTATATGCCGTACTGTATTACGTCACATGTCAGGAAGGGGTTAAATCTGCAGCAGGACATTTATGCTGCAGATTTTCATCTCAGATTTTTCCCCTTTGCTATGCCAATCCGTGTGCCATCCATTACATTTTTACAGACCTGTAAACTACGTACATTTGTGTGAATGAAGCCTTATGCTAGGTTCACACTAGCGTTCGGTTCTCCGTCAATCAGGTTCGCATGGGAAACCGCAAGACAGAGCCTGTCCGCTAAAAAAAAAAACGATTACCCGCGGACACCATAGACTATAATCGGGTCTGCTGGGTGTCAGTAGGGTTTCTGCAGGTATTATACTGAAACCGGCAGAGAGAAGGCCTCTGTGCAGGGCTTTTCTCTCCGCTGGTGTTAGGCGGAATCGCCTACGGAGACTGTAACGCAGATGTGAACCTAGCCTTAGACTGACAACACACATGCAGTTTTTGACACAGGTTAAGGTATGTTTTGATTCAGTTAAGCCAGACGTGGACTCAGCAATAACAAGGGTCTTTCTTTACTGCTTATGTGATAAAAACCTTATGCTGGCAGCAAACCCACTGGGAAGTATAGTAGTAGCAAAGTGAAAGAAATTGGAACAAACAGGATACATACTATATATATATAAGTGTATGTAAGGTCATAACTTACTATTGAATACCAGTAATACCTAGCTCCAGCATTTTAACAGCATTTTTGCAAGCAACCATTGAAAAGTAAAAAGTAAGGTAAAGATAAAAGTGACATGGCGTCAGTTGTAGCCATAATGGATACACATCAGTCAAAATATAGGTCATATCCGATTTTTGTCCATTTTCACAAATCCCTCCATACACTAAAATGAATGGGTGATCAGCGAAAACCTGTGCCCCTTGGGTGCAGGACGGTTTCATAGTGGTTTTAATGGGGGGTTCTGTTCCAATGTCACAGAGTAGGGTAGGACCTATTCTATAACCATCAGAACGATCAGAGCATTGGCACCCCCATCGGAAGAGCCTCGGCCTGCACATTCATTTTCATTAACAATTCTTGAAGCTAAAACCAGAAGTGGGATGAAAACAAAAGAAGCATTTTATGTTTCACACCTGGCTTTGTAGTCAAAAACTGCATATGAAAACCTGAACATGTGAACCCACCCTACAAGTTCTTCCCTAACCATGGGATGGGTGATAAATGTCTGATCACAAGAATGTGGTCCATGTGAATGAAGTGGCAGTCGATCGGGCCCATTACCGCTCCATTCATCTATATGGGACAGTCGGTGACAGCCGAGCGCTGGACATGGCTTCTCTGCAGAAGTCAAAAAAGAGATGAATGGAACATTAATATGTCTGCACGACCTCTGCCGGACCGGAACAACGGACCCCATAACACTGATGTGAACATAGCGTAGCTACAGTGATAGCTGTAGCTTCTGACCTGTTGCAAAACTACAACTCCCAGCATGCCCTGACAGCTACAACCTTTAGTTCTCCAGCTGTTACCAAACAAGTCCCAGCATGCCCTGACAGCTACAACCTTTAGCTCTCCAGCTGTTGCCAAACTACAACTCCCAGCATGTCTTGACATTTACAACGTGTCTCTACAGCGCTCGCAAAACTACAACTCCCAGCATACCCTGACAGCTGCAAAGCGCGCATATCCCACTCCCCAGCACTTCTTACTTCTTGTCGCTGCTGAAGAGCCCAAAGCCAGCCGGTATGGAGCTGCCGCCCGCTGTGGCCTCCTGTGCCAGCTCTGCCCCCTCACTGCCCCCTCCGGTGTTGTAGTCATTGTTGTAGGTGAGGCTGGTGCTGGAGTTGGACATGGCTCCGCTCATCACGTAGTGAGTGTGAATGGAACAACTCTGACAGCAGCGGAAAACGGGAAAGTCTGCGGGTATTACGGAAGCCGGGGGAAGGCAGCTTATAATCACGTGACAGGAGGGTGACACGGCGCGGAAGGCGGAACAGCCGCTGGAATTCCGGGAGTTCTAGGGTAACGGCGGCACAGCCAATCAGAGAGCAGCGTTCCGTAATGGGCGTGTCTTGAAGTTTAGTTTATATCACGTGGTGCCTTCTAGTTTTAGTTGTCAATATGTGTGGCAGGGAATGTGTGACTGGTGTGGGACGGTTTCTATACAAATAACATGCTTGTCTTGGTACAAGAGGGTTCACTCTCTAGTCAGAATAAGTCAGGTGTATGTTTCTTATTCCTTTGACAATTTTGCTGAAAATTAAAGACAACCCCTTTAACCCCTTCAGAACCAGCATTCATTTAAGTTGGGCTCTGTTTTAGGCATTTTGCCAACAGTCCTGGGAAACTGCAGCAAAGGGGCAGGTAGGTTTATGGGTGGTATAGTAGCCCCAGAGTAGGTGATACATCGCTCGTCTATTGCTAGCATTCCCATAGAGTTTTAATAGAGCTGCAGGACACATTCTCAGCCTGCCGTTCCATCAGTATGGGGTCTCATTCTCAGGTCTGACCACTGGAACCCCCACCTATCATGAAGTTACCCCCTATCCAATCAACAGGATATATAACTTGGTACAACCCCTCTAAGGCTATTGAGACAACATTCTTTTTCCTGTTCTTTACATATCCAATCCTGGCTTTGACTCAAAAAACTGACCTAATAACTGTATGCGTGATACCAATCTTAGGCTGAGACCAAATGCCGGAGAAAAACTGCATGCAGATTTTGCCTTTCTGAGACTCTGTCGTTACAGTTTTTAAATGGCGGAAACCCGACGGACCCCGTTATAGTCAGTGGGCTCCATGGGTGTCTGTGTATAACTGCTAAAACAACGGTCCAGATTTACGTTGTTCGGGTCCCCCATCGGACCTGAATGACTGAGCCCAGCGCAGATGTGAATCTAGCCGAAGGCTAAGTGCACACAATGCAGAAAAGATGCATTTTTGTTACTGATTTTTCTGTGTTTTTTTTAAATGGCTTCAAAAGAAATGGGAAATATAAAGGAAGTTCTTATACTTCTCCCTTCTCAATCCACTCCTGGCTCAAGAAAACGCAACAAAGCCTGCAAAAAAACAGCTTTTCCACAATGTGTGGCCTCAACTCAAGAGTACATACACTGTGTTCCAAATTATTATGCAAATAATATTTTCTCATATTTTCCAAAATTACCTATATGAATTGCAGTCATTGTAATTTTCCAGTCATCAACTATTCGAGTATAATTGAAAGGTTTTTGAACAAACTGCCTATGATAACAGTATATTTAAAAAAAAAAATAAACACTCAAAATGCATGTTTTAAATTATTATGCACAGCAGAATTTGCAACCTTTTCATTTTTATTAAGAACAAAAAAATGGTCATTGCGAAATTCTAAGCATTAGCAGGTTATTACAAACTGAAATCAAACAGTTTTCAAGCCAAAACTTTATTCGAGGTGATGTTACATTTGCACATAGGACCCCTTGTTCGAAAGAAGCTTCTGAACTCTCTCGTCCATTGAATTTGTCAGTTTTTGGATGGTTTCTGCTTCAATTGTTTTGCATGAGGACAGAATACCCTCCCAGAGCTGTTGCTTAGATGTGAACTGCCTCCCGCCATCATAGACACTCCTTTTGATGATGCTCCAGAGGTTCTCAATGGGGTTGAGGTCAGGGGAGCATGGGGGCCACACCATAAGTTTGTCCCCTTTTATGCCCATAGCAGCCAGAGATGGAGATGTGTTATTTGCAGCATGAGACGGGGCATTATCATGCATGAAAATGATCTTTCTGCGGAATGCATGGTTCTTCTTCTTGAACCATGGCAGGAAGTGCTGTTTGAGAAACTCCACATACATTATGGAGTTCATCTTTACCCCTTCAGGGATCCTAAAGGGGCCGACAATCTCTCTCCCCATGATTCCAGCCCAAAACATTACTCCACCTCCTCCTTGTTGGCGCCGTAGCCGTGTTTGCATGGGGTGTCCATCAACAAGCCATCCTCCACTCCATCAATCTGGACCATCGAGCATTGCACGGCACTCATCGGTGAACAAAACAGTTTTGAAGTCAGTCTTCATGTATTGTTTGGCCCACTGGAGCCATTTCTGCTTGTGTGCAGTGATAGAGGAGGTCGAAAGGATGGCTTACGCACAGCTGCAAACCTCTGAAGGACCCTGCATCTTGTTGTTTGGGGGATGTTGGAGGCACCAGCAGCTTCAAAAACTTGTCTGCTGCTATGACAAGGCATTTTTGAAGCTGCTCTTTTAACCTGACGTAATTGCCTGTTGGAAAGAGTCCTCAATTTTCCCTTATCAGCACGCACACGTGTGTGCTGTGAATCAGATACATACTTCTTGATTGTGCGATGATCACGATGAAGTGTCTTGGCAATGTTGATTGTAGTCATGCCTTGACCTAAACACTCCACAATTTGTTGCTTCTCAGCAGCCGACACATCCTTTTTCTTTCCCATTTTGGCTGAAAATGTAGGCTGCTTAATAATGTTGGACACACCTGCCAAACTAATTAGCACAGGTGTCTGCAATTGCTTTCAGTGATATAAAGAGCCCTGACACACATCACCATCAATGAGTTTAACTGACAAACAAAAAAAATTCTTACCTTATCACTCCTAAACACTTTTTGCATAATAATTTGGAACACAGTGTATACACATGCAGGTTTTGAGCAGGTTTTTTGATGCAGTTTTTAGTGGCTAAGAGCACTAAATAAGTACTAGAGAAAGAAGTCCAAGCATACCCATGTATGCCATCACTGATAAATCATTCTTAAGAAAATCAATTTACTCCAACCCTGCATACAAATATATCCTAAGTGTTCTCCATGCAGTCCTTCCCCTAAGGATGGGTTCACATCTTCCTTCGCTGGAGACTCCGTCGCAGAGACCACCGAAAAAGGGTGGAGAAAATCCTGCACAGAGGACTTTTTTTCTTTGCCGCTTTCAGTTTTGAAACAGAGGACAACCGACAGACCCCAATATAGTCAATGGGGTCCCCCAACGGACGCGAATGACGGAGAATCCGGTGCTGGTGTGAACCTAGCGTCAGCTGTGTTCTGTGTTAGGCTAATCTCATCCACACATTGCAGAAAAAAAATCCACAGCAGAAAAGCTGCATTTTCAAAAACGCAGTAAAAACTCATAGCATTTTTTCCACAGTGTTTTTCAATGCGTTTATGCTGTTTTTCACAGTTTTTTTCCTCTCCCTATTAAATATATAGGGAAAACACTCACTACTCCACGGCAAAAAATAACGTGTGCGTTTTTGAAAAAGTGGCTTTTCCACAGCTCTTTTTTTTCCTCATTGTGCAGATGAAATTAACCAAAATTTCATTCCCTTTGCCGGTACTGTAAAACACAGCAATTGTATCTGCTGTGTTTTCGCAGCAACCAAAAGTGCTGCGTTTCTGCGACGTGGGACCTTAAACTAAAGGGGATTTGTTCTGGATATCTGCAGCAAATTAGCAAAGTGTCCATCTAGCGTTACATAAAAAAAATGGCTATTTCCCATAGGTGACAATTCCATATAGAACTGTACTGACTGACTATTGTTGTGCCAGTGATTGCCTGCACACAAAGATGGTAATATCCTTGATCTGGTCTATTTACAGCTCTGTTCTGTCTCTGACTTTACTAACACTCGCCTACCAGAGGCGTAGCTAGCGGGGGGGGGGGGGGGGGGGGGAGGGGCGGCTGCCCCGGTGTGAAGAATATCACCTCGCCCAGCCGCCTGGCACGCCTGCGATCAATCTTCTTTCTTAACCTCCCACTCACACACCGTGAGTAGACCGGGTCATAGGATAAAAACGAAACGAGCGATATAAATTTTATATATTTAATAACCCAAGTGGGTCGGTATGGATTAATAGCATATACAGAAATATACAATATTAATATGATCAAGCATAAACATACAAGCAAAAGAGCAATGATACAATACACCAAAATAAAAGGAAATAAAGATTAGAAAAAAATACCTGAGAACAAAGCCCTGTCCTAGCTGTCTCTCTTCCATGCTCAGCACAATAGACTCTTAGTCCGTTTCTCTAGGCCACAGCAGAGTTTTGGGCCTAGGGCGCAAGCTTAAGCAAGTTGCATAAAACAATCCTTCTACATGTCCAGAACAAGTGAAAGGCTTCAGGCCTCACTGCTAGGCCCTCAATGCATTCCTCAGTAGGGCAAGCTCTCTCCTCTTCTCCCAGATCAGAACTCCTTACTGCCTCTTTGCTGAATGACCCCAGAATCCAGGTCTGCCCACAGCATATGGCTAGTGCTCCACCCACCCCTTGCACCCAGGCAGCCCCCCTTCTCCTACCTTTGCAGAACCCTCGGAGAGATGGGTGAAGTTAAGGCTTGCTATCCCCCATCCCATCTGGCCAGGGATAATAAAAGTGCCTGGCTATAGCAAGCCATCTCCAATGAACACACATAAAACCAGTGAAGCCTATCGTCCAGCAATGTGGACTCAACTAAAGCACCGCATTCCAAGTGGGGGAAGGACTGACCTAAGCAAGTAAAACACACTTCCAAGAAAGATATAAAACTGAGGGTCGGTTCATCACACCCGGGCCCACTGACTTTTTGGGGCCCACCCCAGGGCCGCCTTTAATACATCCTTTATTTCTACCTGGATCGGTGCCTGCAGACACCGATCTAGTTAAAACGTATCCTGCAACTTCACAGTATTGTAAACCGCAAGCTACATGAGGCTTGCGGTTTACAAATCCCCGAGAGCACAGAACAATGTCTTCTTCTCACACAGGCGGCGCGATGACGTCACAACATCGCGCCGCCTGCGCTCAGACACAGACGTCCTGTGCGTGGACAGGGAGGAAGCGGTGGCGGCGGCGGCTCCATTCATCAGCATCGCAGATGAGTATGACTTTTTTTTCTTTTTTTTAGCGCCGTTGTGGGTGTATTAATAGTATAAGGGGTGGATAGGAGGGGGAAATATAACTATAATGGGAGGATTCATTAGGGGACATTATCATTATGACGATGGGGGGAGGTCATTTATATAAGGGTTATTATGGGGTATTATGAATACAAAGGGGGAGGTTATTTATATTAGGGGGCATCATTTATATTAGGAGGCATTATGAACATAAGGGGGTGGTCATTGATATAAGGGGTCATTAGAGGTGCAGTATTTACGTCAGGGGCATAATATGAGGGTCAATTAATTTAATTAAAGTGGCACTTGGGCTTTATTAAGACTAAGGCCCCACATAGTGGGCTGCAGCAAAAAAAGTGCTGCATGAAAAACAATGGCGGTAACATTGTGGTTTTTCCCGCAGCACTTTTCACAGAAGGTCCGCAGGGGTTTCCCCTGTGGACTTTCTGTTTTCAATACACCTATATGGAAACCGCCAGTGTTTCCATAGGTATAATTGATGCTGCAATTTCCAAAACCGCAACGCTGCACGTATTTTTCCGCAATGTGTGGATGGGATTTGCTAGAATGCCACGTTTTTTTCTGTGAGTTTTCGCCACATGGGGCCACATCCCATCCCCACTTTGCAGTAAAATACATGCAGTTTTGGAAATCGCAGCATGTCAATTATACCTATGGAAACACCAGCGGTTTCCCTATAGATATAATTGAAGCAGAAAGTCCACGGAGGAAACCTCTGCAAACATTCTGTGCAAAGTGCTGCAGGAAGAACCGCGATGCATCGCAGCCGCGGTTTTTCCCACAGCTGTTTTTTGCTGCGGGACGCCACGTAGGCCCTTAGCCTTAAGGCGTTTTCCATCTCATTTTTATTGATGGTCTATCGTCAGAATAAATCATCAATAAGAGATAAGTGATTCCCCTCTGATCAGCTGTATGAAGGGCCATGGCGCCTGTTTATATCATACGCTGTCTGTTTATAGTGACCATGTGATGTCATTCCAGTCTTGTCACATAGATGTGTATAGGACGAGGCTGTAGTTACATTACATGGCCGCTATGAAAAGAATGACACTGTGTAAACAGAGAAGGTGTCACGGCGCTTACACAGGTACCATTCAAACAGCTGATCCTCGGGGTCCTGGGTATTGGAACCCCAATAAGTTTTTTTTCCCTTTTTTTTTTTCTTTTTAATTAGGAAACACCTGGGGCATTATTAATAAGGGGAATTATTTAAAGGGGTGCACAGGGAAGTTATTAATTTAAAGTTGCACTTGGGGGTATTATTCATTATGGGGGGGTTATATTATATATTTTATAATTGGGGATAGCAGCAGGATGGGGGCTTTGTGTAGGTGAGGACAATGTGGGTCAGGTGCCTGGAAAAGTGAGGAGCCAAAGATGTCTGTGTTGCAAGCTTTACAGAGACTGAAAGAAGTGGTCATGGCCGTCCAGATAAAAGAGATGGGGAATGTGAACGATTAGTCAGAGACGTCACCAGTAAGTCACTAAATGTTACTGCACTGTATTCACCTAAATCATCTGCACTGCCCTGTGTAGTGCCGCTATATACCACTATATGCTCACCATATACTCATAGTATCGGTATACGAACATGTGCAAGTTGGGGGCCCACTGGGACATGTTCGCCCCCCTGTGCTGAACCCCTAGCTACGCCTCTGTCGCATACCAATTTCTGACCACAAACTTCTTTCCTTTACAATCAAAGGCTCTTGTTCTTCGCAAAACACACCGACCTACCGTACATACAGGAATCTACATGCTGTAAACACACAGCAGCTCTCAGATACCATACAGTCATCACCGTCTCCAATCTCTTCTCTCTCCTGTTTTGAACTGGCCACCAAACACTACAATGAGACTCTCAAAACCACCTTGGATAAAGTAGCACCCTTGACTGTTCGAAAATCCCAACACAGACACCGGAAACCTTGGCACACTCCTCAAACACGTTTTCTTCAGCGATTCTCAAGATGTGCTGAACAGCTATGGTGAAAATCTCACACATCTGCAGATTTTCTTCACTTCAGGTTTATGCTCAAAGCCTATAACTCTGCCCTTCACCTCGCCAAACAAGCTTACTTCACCTCTCTCATCTCTTCTCTCTCCAATAACGCTAAATGACTCTTTGACACCTTTCACTCCCTCCTGACACCAATGGTTCGGGTACCTGTCACAGACCTCAGTGCTCAAGACATGGCCATGTACTTTAAAGACAAAATCGGCAACATCCATCATGAAATAACCCAATCTCCAAACAGTTTCAGTCCCTTTCCCTCCCTTGATCCTCATTGTGAACTCTCATTATTTGACCCAACAACAGACAAAGAAGTCTCCCAGCTCCTTTCTTCTTCTCGCCCTACTACTTGCACAAGTGATCCTATACCGTCACACCTCCTCTGGTCTCTGTCCCCTGCTATTACAACTCACCTTACTAAAATTTTTTACCTCTCTCTTTATTCTGGAATCTTTCCCTTCTCCTTCAAACATGCTGTCATAACCCCACTACTGAAAAAACCCTCCCTCAACCCATCCTGTGCAGCTAACTACCGACTTGTCTCTAACCTCCCCTTCATCTCTAAACTCCTGGAACGCTTAGTCTACTCCTGCCTAATCCGCTATCTCTCTGCTAACTCTTCTGGACCCCTTACAATCAGGTTTTCATGCACTACACTCTACAGAAACGGCCCTTACAAAAGTCTCCAATGATCTGACGGCTAAATCTAAAGGAAACTATTCACTACTTATTCTTCTGGATCTCTCAGCAGCATTTGACAATGTAGACCACCAACTCCTCCTCACTATGCTCCACTCTATTGGCCTCAGGGATACCGCTCTCTCTTGGCTTTTCTTTCTGACCATTCATTTAGTGTATCATTCGCTGGTGCTATTTCTTCTGCTCTGCCCCTTGTGGTTGGGGTTCCTCAGGGCTCGGTCCGAGGCCCCCCTCTTCTCTCTGTACACAGCCCCTCATTCACAAGGCTCTCCATAATGCTGCACCTCCCTACATTTCCTCCCTCATCTCTGTCTATCGCCCAACCTGTGCTCTCCGTTCACTCAATGACCTAAGACTAACATCCTCTATTATCAGAACCTCCCACACTCGTATACAAGACTTCTCCCGAGTTGCACCACTTCTCTGGAATGCTCTATCCCAGACTATTAGATTAACACCCAATTTCCACAGCTTCAAGCGTAAACTAAAGACATATCTTTTCAGACAGGCCTATCACAACAATGTAAACCCATCTGTAGTTAGAATCCCTAAAATGTACCCTCCTCTGTTCACGCTCCCGCATTACCTCACAGGATATGATGCCGTATCAGACTAACTTTATATGTCCAGGCACCATCTGCTCGTTAAAGGACATGACTGATGACGGCTCATACAGCTTTATATATGTGTAATGATAGTAACCCCTATTACAGAATTGTCCGACCATTGTACAAACAATGCTACGTCTGTTGCCGCCCCTGCTACCTCCTATGTTACCCCCTCTACCTCATAGATTGTAAGCTCTTGCGACCAGGGCCCTCAGTCCCAGTGTGTGAATTGAATATTTCTTTGTAATGTATCTTTTTTGTCAGTACTTGAACCCTACAAATTGTACAGTGCTGCGGAATATGTTGGCGCTATATAAATAAAATTTATTATTATTATTATTATTATTATTATTATTAAGGACAAACCCTCAGCAGATCAGGCTTTCAGTACAATCTTTACTCTGATGATACCAAGATATATACCTCATCTCGTGACATCACCCCTGCACTACTACAAAACACCAGTGACTGTCTCTCTGCTGTCTCTAACATCATGTCTTCTCTTTATCTGAAATTGAATCTTTCAAAAACTAAACTTCTTGTGTTCCCTCCATCTACTAACCGACCTAACCCTGATATCTCCATTTCTGTCTGTGGTCTTACTATTACACCAAGTCAGTACGTCCGCTGTCTGGGGGTTGTATTTGACTCAGATCTCACCTTTGCCCCACATATTCAGACACTTGCACGCTCTTGCCACCTGCACCTCAAAAACATCTCTAGATTTCTCCCTTATCTCACTGTAGAAACATCAAAAACCTTCATTGTCACTCTGGTTCATTCTCGTCTTCACTATTGCAATTCTCTTCTAATTGGGCTTCCTCTTACTAAACTCTCCCCTCTACAATCTGTCCTGAATGCAGCCACCAGACTCATCTTTCTGTCAAACCGGTAAACAGACGCATCTACCTTGGTTGCTCATCCATCACAGAATACAATATAAAATTATAACACTCACCCAAAAAACCAACCATAGCGTTGCACCCCCCCTATATCTCCTCTCTTGTCACTGTCTACCGACCTAACCATCCTCTCCGTTCTGCCAATAATAATAATAATAATAATAATAATAATAATAGTCCTTTAATAGTCCCACAATGGGGAAATTCAGTGTGTTACAGCAGCAAAGATAAGCAGATACAAATACAAATACAACATGTACAGGAATGTTCCAAGGTGAGAGGCACTACATTGATAGCAGACAGACAGATAGGACGTAGCAGGGGGGGGGGGGAATTTAACAGGCAGAGAGATATTTCAGTTCTCTGTGTGTAATGATCTCCGCTTAGGTCAGTGTTGGTTGTACAGCCTAACCGCGGTGGGGAGGAAAGACTTCCGATAGCGCTCCTTCTCACACCTAGGGTGGAGAAGTCGGTCACTGACAGTACTGCTCAGCGCGATCACAGTCTCATGCATGGGATGGGACTTCTTCTTCTGCATGGAGCTCACCACGGACAGTATCCTTCTGTCACCCACCACCTGCACTGGGTCCAGTGGGCTCCCCAGGACAGAGCTGGCCTTTCTAATCAGCTTGTCAAGTTTATTTCTGTCCCTGGTTGATATACTGCTCCCCCAGCAGGCCACTCCAAAGAAGGTGGCTGATGCCACTACCGAGTTGAAGAAAGTTCTAAGAAGTGCCCCCCGGATTCCAAAGGCTCTCAGTTTCCTAAGCAGGTAGAGCCTGCTGTGGCCCTTCCTGTACAGGGCCTCCATATGATCTGCCCAGTCCAGCTTATTATTAAGGAGCAAACCCAGGTACTTATAGGTGTTCACAATCTCGATGCCCGTCCCCAGGATGTCCACTGGTTTTGGAGGGCATCTGCCTTTGCGGAAGTCCACCACCATCTCCTTGGTCTTCCCCGCGTTAATCTTCAGGTGGTTCCGGTGGCACCAGTCCACAAAGTCGTGGTTCAGTTCTCTGTACTCCCTGTCATCATCATCTGTGATGAGACCCACTATTGCAGAGTCGTCAGAATACTTCTGTAGGTAGCAGCTGGATGAGTTGCACCTAAAATCTGCAGTGTACAGTGTGAAGAGGAAAGGGGCGAGAACCGTACCCTGAGGTGCCCCCCGTATTACAGATCACGGTACCTGACACACAGTCTCGGGCTCTCACGTATTGAGGTCGATTTGTGAGGTAGTCTAGGATCCAGTTGGAGAGGTGGTGGTCCACTCCAGCAAGGCCCAGCTTGTCCCTCAATAACCTGGGCTGTATGGTGTTAAAAGCACTGGAGAAGTCAAAGAACATTATTCTCACTGTGTTCCCTGGTTTCTCCAGGTGAGACAGAGCCCTGTGCAGAAGATGGATGATGGCATCATCTACCCCAATGCCCGGCCGATAAGCAAACTGGAGGGGGTCCATAGCGGGGCTCACTAGAGGGCGGAGATGTGTGAGAACCAATCTCTCCAAGATCTTCATCAGGTGGGATGTCAGTGCTACAGGTCTGTAGTCGTTGAGGTCCATAGGGTGGGGTTTCTTTGGAACTGGTACCACACAAGAAGATTTCCATAATTCAGGGACTATTTCCTGCCTCAGGCTCATATTATACATATATGTAATTATACCACACAGCTGGTCCCCGCAAGTCTTAATTAGCCTTGCACTGATGTCATCTGGCCCTGCGGCTTTCCTCGCCTTGATCTTTTTCATCTCCTTCCTCACCTGGGCCCGTGTGAAGGTCAGACTGTGGCCAGATAAAGACGGATTTCTGGATTTACTGGTCTGTTGGGAAGTGGCCGCATGGGGAGAAGTCATTGTGGTGGGGGAAGCTGAAGGACATACTGGGGTGGGAGGAGCTGGTGTGTGATCAAATCTGTTGAAGAATAGGTTTAGTTCATTAAGCCAATTAACATCTGCCTCAATCTGGCAGACAGACTGTTTATGACCCGAAATTGACTTAAGCCCCTCCCAGACCCCCCTTATGTCTTTTCTTTCCATTTGCTTTTCCATTTTTTCTTTATAACTGGCTTTTCCCTGCCTGATTTGATGCCTCAGCTCCTTTTGTACTTCCCTCAACCCCTCCTTATCTCTTGTCCTGAATGCCATCTTTTTCTCCTTAAGTAGTGTTTTTATATCAGAGTTAATCCATGGTTTGTTATTGGAGAAACACCTCACCACTTTTGTGGGTACTGTGTTGTCCACACAAAAATTAATGTAGTCCGTTATGCAGTGTGTGAGTCCTTCTATATCTTCTCCATAAGAATCCTGCAGCACTTCCCATGCGGTTGTGTCAAAACAATCCCTCAGAGCCTCATCACTCTCCTCGGACCATATCCTCACTGTGCGGGTGACAGCTGGTTCTCTACGTACAAGTGGCTTGTACACAGGTCGGAGATGTACTAGGTTGTGATCCGATCTCCCCAGGGGCGGTAGGGCTGATGAGTTATATGCCTCCCTCACGTTGGCAAAGAACAAGTCCAGTGTTTTGTTGTCTCTTGTGTGGCAGGTTACATACTGTGTGAAACTGGGCAGTGTGGATGATGGAGAGGCATGGTTGAAATCACCCGACAGAAGAAAGAGGGCCTGGGGATGTTTTAACTGTAACTGGCTCAGCGTGGCTTGTAGGACCTCGCAGGCAGTGTCAGCTTTCGCAGAGGGGGGGACATATGCAGCTATCACGATGACATGTGATAGTTCCCTTGGTAGGTAGAAAGGTCTCATGCTCACAGCTAATAGTTCAATGTCCTTACAGCAAGTTTGCTCCTTAATCACAATGTGCCTAGGATTACACCATCTATTATTCACAAACATTGCCAGCCCTCCTCCTTTCTTCTTACCGCTCTCCCTTGTCCTGTCTGCCCGAAGGAGTTTAAAACCATCCAAGGAGACCAGAGGGTCAGGAGTAACTTCAGTGAGCCAAGTCTCTGTAAGTAGCATCATGCTGCACGCCCGAAACTCCTGATTATGCCTGGTGAGCGCTGTTAGTTTATCCATCTTGTTTGCAAGAGATCTCACATTGCCCATGATGATGGAGGGAACAGCTGGTCGGTAACGCCTCTTTTTAATCCTCTGAAGAGTACCAGCTCTGCATCCCCTCACCCGCTTTTTCTTTCTCCAAATCTCGCGGGGGATGTGTGACCAGATGGTATGCCGCCCTGCTGTGCCTCTGAGCTGCAGAATTTCCTCTCTTGTATAGACAAAGGAATTGTCTGCATACACAAAAGATCCCATTTTCAAGCAGAACAAAAAGACAGATAAAAAACAAAAAAAAAAGTATCACAAGGGTCCAAGTCTTTGTGTGTGTTTCTTCATAGTGCAAAGTCCTTACGTAGAGAGGTACAAAACGAGACATAGAAAGAAAAATAAGATAGAGAGTCTCAGAGCTGCTGTTGTAAGAGACAGCCAATGTTGTCCTAAGCTTCATTTGTCTGTATAAACTGTTAATGTTGAATGTATTTCTGTGATTCTGTTCCTTTAAGACAGCAGCCATTGTAATTGTGACATGATGCTGGAGTGACTCCCCCCCCCCCTTTTATGTCAGCCTGCCTGTTCTGCAGACAGAGTGTGAGCAGAGAAGCAGGAAGTGACGAGACAGAGAGCAGCAGCCATCTTAGCAAGTGTTGTATTGAACTGGTGTGGATATTTTTCTGTACAGCTAAGCTGTATCTTGGTCCAGAGACAAACAGAGTGTAAAGAGACAACAGGACTAGTGAGTCCACGTGAAAGGAACTGTGCTCAGTGGCTGATCAGTGAGACTGACATTGTGACTGTGTATATGGATACCACAGATAGAGACTCGCAGTGCTGTTGATGTACTGGACAGCACCTGCTAAACCCCGGCTTACATCCCAGCTCAGTGTATGGATTCGGCAGGACTGTCAGTGTGCTGAGTGGAATCTGCTGTTGGATTACATTGCATTCATTGGGTTTCCCTGTTAAAGAGGACTTCATTTCTCCCAAGATCCTGATAACAGTGAGGAGAGGACGTTTCACTATAAAAGAAAGGAACGACTTTGGGCCCCACCGCGCGCTTCTACAGACTGTAAGCGGTCCACCTGGACCACTGGGGAAAAGGGGGTGCACCCAAATGTGATGTCAGGGTCAGTTAGGGATAGTTTTGAGTATATTGTTCATTCAGTGTCCATACTGCAGAATTGGACAGAGTAAAAGTAGAAACCATTGCAGAATTTGCCTTGAAATTGTTCATGCTATATTGTATATTTTGCTTGTCTTTATCCCTGTCATTTTACCTTCAAATAGTCTTTATTAACTTATAGTAAATATATATTCTTTTCTTGAACTACCGCATGTGCGTTCATTTCTGGTTGCGGAGACCAAACCACCTGCCTTGCTCTCGGTTCACAAATTGGCGTAGTCGGCAGGATCCGCTTACCAGAATGGACGGTGACGCACCCGTTCGGGAGAATGGTGCTGGAGGAAGAATGCCAGCAGGGGCTATAATGAGTCAGTTAGCTAAATTTGATGGCAATAATATGTCAGTGAGTATGTGGGTGGAACAGATACGAATGATACAGCGAATGTACCAGACCGCACCAGAAGTACTAGTAGAGCTAGCAATATTGACATTACAAGGGGATGCTAAGACCACGGTGATATTGAGGCCATTTGAACAAAGACAGACATTTGAGCAAGTAGTCCAGATTCTAGAAACCATTTATGGAGAAACTGCATTGCTGGGGTCTCTGCAGGCTCGGTTCTTCCAGAGGGTACAACAGGAGAATGAAAGCCTTCCCCAATATGCAAATGCCCTACAAGAACTGCTCCGAGATATTCAAGTGAAGGAAAGAGGGGGCTCGCCAGCCTTCTGTAACCCTGATCGGACTCTCCGTGACCCAGGAACCTTTAGAAATCGTCATGATAGACTATCTAATGGTGGGCCCATCCAATAGCGGACACCAGTATTGCCTCGTAATGGTGGATCACTTCACCAAATTTGCGGTGGTAACCGCCACCAAGGACCAGACAGCTGAGTCAGCAGCTCGTGCTCTGTGCCAAGATTTCATTCGAGTATATGGGTGCCCTAAACGCATCCACTCCGACCAGGGTGCCTGCTTTGAGGGACACGTAATGAAAGAAGTTCAACGTATCTACGGGATAAAGAAGTCGCACACGACTCCATACCACCCTCAGGGAAATGGGGCCTGTGAAAGATTCAACAGAACTCTGCTACAGATGCTGCGGACTCTGGAGGAAGACAAGAAGTTACAGTGGCCTCAGTTCTTGTCTGAAATGGTGTGGGCCTATAACAATCAGGTCCATTCTACAACGGGGTACTCTCCTTATACACTTCTCTTTGGGCGGTCTGGGCGAAGTGTAGGAGAATTACAGTTGGATGATGTGGATGGGTTCCCTCCGAGGGATCCAACCTCTTGGGTGCGGGCGCACCGGCAGAGACTTGAGACGATCCATCGATTGGTGCGGCAGCGCCTGCAAGAACATCCCCATCCTGATAAGACCCCAGTGCAAGAAGCACCATTGCAACCAGGCGACCTGGTGCTAGTTCGTGTCAAGAAACCCCAAGGGAAATTGGAAAGCCGATGGGAGGCTTTGCCGTATCGTGTTGTTGGCCGCAAGTATGCGAATGGGCCAGTGTACCAGGTCCAGAAAGAAGGAACTGATTGTGTTCGAGTACTTCACCGAAATATGTTGCGCCTGTGTCATTCTGAAGGGACAAATCATGATGGGCTTGCCAATGTGAATGAGCTCCCACAGTCAGAGAATGGAGGTGCGGAATGGGCCTCAGACGAGGAGGATGATTGTTGGCCGATCCCTGCTCCTGGGGATGTTCCACCTGTGACTACTGTATCTCCGGCCTGTGCCCCCTCTGGTGCGGAATCCGCTGGTCCTTCTCAGCCCATAGCTGCAGCACCCCATAATATACCACCGGTCCTCAGACGGACCACTAGGCCAAATGCTGGTATTCCCCCTGTTCGGTATGCGCAGGATGAGTTTGTTTGGCCTGCCATACATCGGTATACTACCACCCTGTGCATAAAAGTACAACCCTCTGGATATACAGTCATAGGCAGGGACTGCCAGTCTTAAAGTGGGGGGGAATATGTAAGAGACAGCCAATGTTGTCCTAAGCTTCATTTGTCTGTATAAACTGTTAATGTTGAATGTATTTCTGTGATTCTGTTCCTTTAAGACAGCAGCCATTGTAATTGTGACATGATGCTGGAGTGACTCCCCCCCCCCCCTTTTATGTCAGCCTGCCTGTTCTGCAGACAGAGTGTGAGCAGAGAAGCAGGAAGTGACGAGACAGAGAGCAGCAGCCATCTTAGCAAGTGTTGTATTGAACTGGTGTGGATATTTTTCTGTACAGCTAAGCTGTATCTTGGTCCAGAGACAAACAGAGTGTAAAGAGACAACAGGACTAGTGAGTCCACGTGAAAGGAACTGTGCTCAGTGGCTGATCAGTGAGACTGACATTGTGACTGTGTATATGGATACCACAGATAGAGACTCGCAGTGCTGTTGATGTACTGGACAGCACCTGCTAAACCCCGGCTTACATCCCAGCTCAGTGTATGGATTCGGCAGGACTGTCAGTGTGCTGAGTGGAATCTGCTGTTGGATTACATTGCATTCATTGGGTTTCCCTGTTAAAGAGGACTTCATTTCTCCCAAGATCCTGATAACAGTGAGGAGAGGACGTTTCACTATAAAAGAAAGGAACGACTTTGGGCCCCACCGCGCGCTTCTACAGACTGTAAGCGGTCCACCTGGACCACTGGGGAAAAGGGGGTGCACCCAAATGTGATGTCAGGGTCAGTTAGGGATAGTTTTGAGTATATTGTTCATTCAGTGTCCATACTGCAGAATTGGACAGAGTAAAAGTAGAAACCATTGCAGAATTTGCCTTGAAATTGTTCATGCTATATTGTATATTTTGCTTGTCTTTATCCCTGTCATTTTACCTTCAAATAGTCTTTATTAACTTATAGTAAATATATATTCTTTTCTTGAACTACCGCGTGTGCGTTCATTTCTGGTTGCGGAGACCAAACCACCTGCCTTGCTCTCGGTTCACACTGTAGCTGGCAGCCACTCCAGCGGCGCCATCTTGAAAAAAAAAAAAAAAATGACCCTAGACTTGTATTCTCTGTTATCCGAAAATCCCACTCCCGTCTCCAAGACTTTTCTCGAGCTGCACCGGTGCACTGGAATGCTTTACCCTGGACAATCAGATTAATACCTACTACAGCAGCTTCAAAACTGCCAGAAAATCACATCTGTTTGGTCAGGCTTATCACGTGACCTGATCACAGTGTAGTGTGTGGAGGTGTAGACAAATAACATTTTTTATCCTTCCTCTTCTGTTCCTCAGATCCTGTCCCCTCCATCTAGAAGTTACACTGCACTCGTCCTCATAGAATGTAAGCTCTTGCGAGCAGGGCCCAAACTCCTATTGTTTGACATGTTAATTTCTTTGTCACATTGTAATGTCTCATATTGTCTGTTCATGTGTCCTCTGATTTGTAAAGTGCTGCAGAATATGTTGGTGCTATATAAATAAAGTTATTATTATTATTATTTCTTATTATTACATGTCTGTGTCTGGACATCCCTGCTGCAGCAGGAGGTAAAGGTACACATGGAATACTGGGAGTGTAAAATGAGCCGTTTCTTTTTTTGGCTAGACACTCCCTTTGATGCCGATAAAACTAAACATATTTGAAGAAAATAAGCCGTACACAGTTCTGGGTTTTTAAAATGGAATAATCTTTATTCAGCTTGGTAACACATGTTGAGAAATCTTTTAATAGCAATTCTGGCTAAAAATATTTATGCAGGGCTGCAAATCTTACACAGCGAGTACTTCTGAATAAATGTTCATTTGCCATCCGAATTCCTATCTGCACCACAATATTCTCCAGGAAAATTCAGTAGCCAGGTGTTAAGGAAACTACAGACGGTTCAACAGTAGTTTCTGTTGTATAAAGGGTGGACTCGCAAACCAATAACCATGTATTGTTTAACCATACAAGATCTATGACATATATAACACAGCATAACTATATAGGATGTATTTAGATAGAAAAACATGTCAACAACATAGCACAATGTCACTTTCAAAAAGATAATAATATTTAGTGAAAACATTGTTTCCACTTGTAGGAGCCCCAATTTCCCATAGCAATCCATTTTCTCACAGATACATGGTTGACCCCAGAACTTGAAGCGTACCTCCAGTTATAAACAACTTATCATAAATTAATAGTTCAGGTGAATATAAGAAGAAACTTTGTAATATATCTTACTGAGGAGATATGTTTCCTTCTCCACTTATTAAGCTCTTCTTCTGCTCCTTATCTTCAATCATCTCACTGTTTGTTTACATTATATCCATACATGAAATTATATCCATATTACATTATCTCCTTATTCGGCCTCACATGTACAACTCTATGCAGTAGGGAGGGGCGGTGTGGCAGAATTCTTCTGTGGCTGGTTAATTGATTTTTTGCCTCATTCTGTGTATTATCAGCTATTTATCTACAACTTAGTAGTGTTCAAAAAGCAAGGAATAATAGAGTATAACATCAGAAATTGTTTGAGTCTCTTTTCTAATCCCCTCCTCTCTTCATAGACTAATATGGAGAAAGTAACTTACTAAAAAGTGGAGAAGAAAGCATATTTCTTTAATAAGATATACTACAAAGTTTCCTATTTTCACCTGTACTATTCATTTATAAAAAGTTGTTTATAACTAGAGGTACACTTTAAAGGGAGTCTGTCATCATGGTGACAGATATTAAACCAGCAACACAGTTAGACTCACCTGAATGGGACCTTTGTTCCATGAGAATTTCAGTATAGCTGCCTAGCCCTGTCACTCAAAGAGGGGAGGGGGAAGGAGGGCGTTCCTGGGCGGTCTTCATAGCAGTCTGCAGCAAGGGAGCCGCCCTCCAGGCTCCGAACTGCTCATTTGCAAATTGTGAAATAAGTGAATATCTCAGCAATGGAGAGAATTTTCATGGGGAAAAAGGCGTTACACTCAATTGAGCCTGATCTATCTAACTGTGTTGCTGGTTTAATATGCTGCACCCTGGTAATGGACTCCCTTTGAGTGAGCCACAGAAAAAAAAGATGCATAAAAAAACGCGGCAGAAACAGAGAATTTTCCTCTTCAGACTTTCTGTCCCTATTATACCTATACGGAAAACACCAGCGTTTCCGTAGGTATAGTTGATGTGCTGCGATTTTCAAAAATGCAAGCATTTTTTAATTCGCAGCATTTCCACCTCATATTTTTCTCTGCAATGTGTGGATGGGATTAGCCAGCATCCCATCCACTTTACAGGTACTGTAAAACGCAGCGTTTTTTTGCCACAGCATTTCCACCGCGGCCAAAACTCTGCATTTTCGCAATGTGGGGCCCCAGCCTAAAAGGGTTTTCCAGTTTCTAATGATGGTCTATCCTTAAACTTCAGTGGGGCCATGCTGGTGTACCTACATTTGTCGCTACAGTTTGTATGGCGAGTAATCAGCGCAGCTCTCCCTCCCTGTCTTGGTACCATAATCTGTGGGGGTCTCGGGTGTTAGACTCCCGCAGTGCTAAAGATAGATCATCAATCTTAGAAATTGGATAACCTTTTTTATAGATTTTATTTTTTTTTCTGGCCAATAAAACCATTCCCAGATTCATATTTTTGCCAAAATGACATCACTAACATGTATCATCCTCCTAATCTGGGCTATTACTTATAACATTTCCTATATTGCTGAATATTTCCACTAATGATTGTGTGTTTTTACTGCAATATATATTTTTGTACTAATATCCAAATGTAAAAACACAAAAAGAAACAAAAATAAAATCTGTTCAATTTAATCTGTGGTCATAAAGGACAGAGTCACAAAAAACCCTATTTTCCATAGAACTCTATTTGCCCAAACCTTTAGATTAAGGCAAACTAAAGAAATCGCAGGCATGTGAAATCTCACACCTGTAACCCAATCTCCCCTGACTCCCCCAGTTCACCCCCCATCACCCACATCACAAGCATCAGCTCTAATGCTGGTGCCTGCAATCTCCCACTTCCCACCTGGCCTGCAGGCTCCAGATCATCTTTTCATCATGCAATCATCCATATCTTTAGCAAATCTTTAAAGGGGTGTTTCATTTCAAATGATTCATTTTAATGCATGCTTAAAATAACAAATACTACATACTTACCTGCCTATTTGGCTGGGAATACAGCAGAAAACCAGGTTTAGGTTCCCGTTCTTCATCACCTTGGCCTGCATAGAAGCGTCAGCCAAGCAATGGAGGAGTGTTCAGCCACTGGATGACACACTAATGCACAGGGGAAGGTAAACAACGATCGGGGACCCAACTCTCCACTAGGTCCCCTGCTGAACAGACCGGTAAATATACAGTATTTATTATTTTAAGTGTAACTATGCATTAACAAATATGAACTGGAACACCATTTAAGTCATGGAGTCAACAAAGTACAGATGTAGCTATCGACAAACAAATTAGCAAAGTGCTCTGCTGCACTAGAGATACACTACATGCAGTGCAATGTGACCTGGCTTCTCCCTCCCAACCTCTCCACAGGCACTAGCTCAGCTTTTCACTATGTGATCCTCTCTCTAGTGTCCCCAACATTACAGTGAAGCTGCTCTATGTCACACATGGGTAGACTGCGGACCCTGCTGGCACAGTGTGGTATCTATGAATGGCAATTCCCCTCTAAAGTTGGCCAAGTATCACACTATGGAAACGTTGTACTGTGACAAAACAAGCTTGATTTGCTACAATGTTTCCTTAAGACTTATGAAACAGCCCAAAACTTCAGTTTTTTTTCTTTTCTTTGAAGGCCCAAAACTGTGCCATCTGCCACACAAGTGCATAAAAGAGTGGAAACATGCTACACTAAAAAACGTGCACAGGGATGCGTCTATTGCAAGCTCATTCCAAAAGAAAATGGGCCCCTGAACAAAACCCCAACCCTCTGAGCCAAAAGGCACGAGGAAGGTGAGGGCACAAATATCTCCCTGCCAGAAAAGGGAGACCACTAGCTCCTGCCTCCACATGGGCTCTCACCCCAATGTGTACTGCAGGGAGCCGACAACTATGCCCACCTCCACATAAGCAGAAGTGGGCTGGGTAGCAGGGAAGGACTAGACTTCTGGAGGGTCCCAAAGGGCATCCACACCCCTTCATTAGCAAAATTTCAGCGTTCAGCTACGATGTGAAGAACTGTGGATGATGCAGCTCTGAAGATGGTGAGGCGGACAGACTCCAGCGATGGATGGGTGTACTTGGCAATGATGCGGCTGTGCCCCGGGAGGAAAGTGAATGCCCCTGTGCTCTCGGAGCTTCATTTGCATAATGATAAAAACGGTTATTATTAGAAACATGGTATAATCTGCATATAAAAGGTATGCCTGGACTTGTATTTTGAATGCCTACATTACTGTGGCAGCAGTTTAAAACGGATAGCATAGGGGATAGACTCCCTATAAAGAGGTTGTCCAGACTAAAATTTTTATTTTTTTAATTAGGCTGATGAAGGTGAAAAAAACAAACACATTCACCTGTCCCTGGTGCTCCGGTGTCTTCCTAGTGTGGTCCAGCTGTCTTCTTTGCATAAGTCCTTGCCAGCTGTGACATCCTGTGTCCCACTCAGCAGTCACATATTAAGTTTTCGATTGTTGGGGGCCTGATTGCCGGGTCCCCCAGTGATCAGGAGGACAGGGAACCGAAAATCCCTCTTAAGCCTCCTTGTGAAAGGAGCACCAGTGTGCTTGAGTGACTGGCGCTCCATTCACTTCTATGCGGCTATGCTGTTTATATAACTCTTCTATGCTGTTTCCATAACACCTATTTACTGTACATCTATTGGAGTTACAGAAACAGCCTACCAAAAATTTTCCTTTTTCTGTTACTCCTATAAAGGTAAATTGGCGTTAAAGGGGTTGTGCCGTTATGGACACTTATCCCCTATCGACAGGACAGGGGATAAGTGTCCAATCGCTGGGGGCCTGAACGTGGGGTCCCCCAGTGATCAGGAGGACAGAGGAGTAAAAGTCCCCCTAAGGCTGAGGCTTCACGTTGTGGAAAGCCAAGAGTGGATCGAGCAGAAGGTAGAAGTATAAGAGCTTTCTCTATATTTCCCATTCCTTTTGTAGCCATTATTGGCTTTGGCTCAAAAAAATGCAGGCCTAAGTGTGGTCAGAGAAGTGGTCAAGGTCACAAAACTGGACAGAAATAGGACCTGTCCTGAGTATCCCCGCACACTGATCAGTGTAATACATGGTCATGTGCATGGGCTGACAGAAATGAATGGAAAAACCCAGATAGCACACTGACCTAGCACCCGGTCGTGTACAAAGGGCCTTAGACTAGACAGTCTTAAACTGTGCTAGATTTATCAAAGTGACTAATGCTATTTGATAAATTTTAATGCAAGATCTGTACATAAAAGTCATAAAAGTTAAAAAATGTCTGAAACACTTCATAAAAGTGGTACAATGCATGTTTTTTGGCTTGATAAATCTCCCCCACTATGCCTCTGGATCCAGAACATTTGAAGACATGGCCTGTATTAAGTTTATCTGAACCCTTGGCAATGAGAGTAACAAGGGGGCTTGCATGGCATATTCCCTAAGTATGAGGGGCACCATAGAAGCCATGGTACAGTGGGGAAAAAAGTATTTAGTCAGCCACCAATTGTGGAAGTTCTCCCACTTAAAAAGATGAGAGGCCTGTAATTGACATCATAGGTAGACCTCAACTATGAGAGACATAAGTGGGAAAACAAATCCAGAAAATCACATTGTCTGATTTTTAAAGAATTTATTTGCAAATTATGGTGGAATATAAGTGTTCGGTCAATAACAAAAGTTCATCTCAATACTTTGTTATATATCCTTTGTTGGCAATGACAGAGGTCAAACGTTTTCTGTAAGTCTTCACTTGCTGGCATACACTGTTGCTGGTATGTTGGCCCATTCCTCCATGCAGATCTCCTCTAGAGCAGTGATGTTTTGGGCTGTCGCTGGGCAACATGGACTTTCAACTCTCTCCAAAGGTTTTCTATGGGGTTGAGATCTGGAGACTGGCTAGGCCACTCCAGGACCTTGAAATGCTTCTTACGAAGCCACTCCTTCGTTGCCCTGGCCGTGTGCTTGGGATCATTGTCATGCTGAAAGACCCAGCCACGTTTCATCTTCAATGCCCTTGCTCATGGAAGGAGGTTTGCACTCAAAATCTCACGATACTTGGCCCCATTCATTCTTTCATGTACACGGATCAGTCGTCCTGGTCCCTTTGCAGAGAAAGCCCCAAAGCATGATGTTGCCACCGCCATGCTTCACAGTAGGTATGGTGTTCTTTGGATGCAACTCAGCATTCACTGTCCTCCAAACACGCCGAGTTGTGTTTCTACCAAACAGTTCTACTTTGGTTTCATCTGACCATATGACATTCTCCCAATACTCTTCTGGAACATCCAAATGCTCTCTAGCAAACTTCAGACGGGCTTGGATATGTACTGGCTTAAGGAGGAGGAAACGTATGACACTGCAGGATCTGAGTCCCTGGCGGCGTAGTGTGTTACTGACGGTAGCCTTTGTTACATTAGTCCCAGCTTTCTGCAGGTCATTCACTAGGTCCCCCCGTGTGGTTCTGGGATTTTTGCTCACCGTTCTTGTGATCATTTTGACCCCACGGGGTGAGATCTTGCATGGAGCCCCTGATCGATGGAGATTATCAGTGGTCTTGTATGTCTTCCATTTTCTAATTATTGCTCCCACAGTTGATTTCTTCACACCAAGCTGCTTGTCTATTGCAGATTCAGTCTTCCCAGCCTGGTGCAGGTCTACAATTTTGTTTCTGGTGTTCTTCCACAGCTCTTTGGTCTTCACCATAGTGGAGTTTGGAGTGTGACTGTTTGAGGTTGTGGACAGGTGACTTTTATACTGATAACAATTTCAAACAGGAGCCATTACTACAGGTAATGAGTGAAGGACAGAGGAGCCTCTTAAAGAAGAAGTTACAGGTCTGTGAGAGCCAGAAATCTTGCTTGTTTGTTATTGACCAAATACTTATTTTCCACCTTAATTTGCAAATAAATTCTTAAAAAATCAGACAATGTGATTTTCTAGATATGTTTTCTCATTTTGTCTCTCATAATTGAGGTCTACCTATGATGACAATTACAGGCCGGCCTCATCTTTTTAAGTGGGAGAACTTGCACAATTGGTGGCTGACTAAATACTTTTTTTTTCCCCACTGTATTTAGATGCAGAAACAGGGTATAAAAGGATATATTTGCTATAGGTGAAAGAATACCTAACATGATTTTGCTGGTCTAGATGTTTCTTCCCTGTGTCAGCCAGTGGCAGTCATCACAGCAGTGATATGTGGCAGGATGTGTTATCGTCCTTGGGGGACAGGTGGAAGTGATGCATTATGGGACCAGCAAGGGGTGGGACTTATGTATTATGGAAATAAATTTCTGTGTTAAAGAGGACCTTTCACCACTCCCAACAATTCCAGCTGTACACCATTTAATAGTCACTGCTCCACTGATTCTGGCACAGTTGGAATTTTTTCTCTAGCCCCCAACGTTCCTGAGTAATCAATGCTGTTATTTTTGGTGTCTGATATGATATTGAGGCTCTGTATTGTCAGGAGAGTAGTGTCATTTTTAAAAAATGCTTACTCACCTGTCCCTGATGCTCTGGTGTCCTCCCACGCGTCCCGGTTCTTCTGCTCCAGCAGCTCCTCCTGTGTCTCTTCCGGAGTTCTGCTGAAGCTGCTGATTGGCCTCAGCGGTCATGAAAGCACAGGGGACGTCCCCTGTGCTCAAAGAAGACGCTCTTCCGAAGCTCTAGCGCCGCCTCTCTCTTCTTCTGCTGACGTTTCACCCGCGTATGCTCAGTCGGCTCCGCCATTTTGCGTTGGACAGAGCCGACTGCACATGTCCAATCGCCATTTTCATGTAGCCTCTTACACAAGGCCACATGAAAATGGCCGACTGTCTTGGGATTTGAATCCCGAACACAGACTCCGGAGGGTGCTGACTCTGCGGAGAGGCGTCAACATAAGAAGAGAGAGGCGGCGCTGGATCTTTGGAAGAGCGTCTTCTTTGAGCACAGGGGACGCCCCCTGTGCTTTGAGAAGACTCATTTGCATAAAGAAGAAAAAAGAAAATTCTCAGACATGGCAGCGTAGATCAGAAAAATAAAGGTAGGAGAAGAATAGCCTTTCTAAAGGCTATTATGACATGGTGTAATTGAAAAATGCCATTCCCAATGATAGAATCTCTTTAAATTTTGGCATCATATGAAAGCTGAGAATCTCATTTTTCTAAGTGGTATAAAACTGAAGATATGGCCACTTGAAGTGACCACATCCCCCCCTTTGGTAAATGCTTCAGCTCTGTATATCTCTTATATATATATAAAAATGAGTTTCTGTCTGTTGTTTATGCATGACCAAACGACTGGACCGATCCTTACCAAATTTGGCACACAGGTACATCAGGTGTCTGGGAAGATTTTAGACCGTGTCTCAGCTCTCTAGGACGTACCGTTCCTGAGATATAGTATTCCCAAAAAATTACCTGCATTAGCCAGTACAAGCCTTGGTCACATGTCCCTTATCAGCCAATAGAAGCTCGCAGGCGCTTAGTCTCCTCAGGCACACAGCTTTACACTAGGTTTCCATAGCAACCAAGCAATTTATGACCTGTATTAGTCAGTAGCAGTTCGCAGGTCCTTAAATATTCAGTCATATGACATGTATCAGCCAATATAAGTTCACATTTAATTTACCAGGTTTCCATAACAACACAGCCATAAATCGACTGTATCTATACTGCACTCAGTGGCGTAACTAGGAATGACTGGGCCCCAAGGTGAACATTTGACATGCCTCCCCCCGCACAAACTGCATTCCTGCACACAATATTATGCCCCATAGTGGCTCTTATACACACTATTATGCTTCATAGTGGCCTCTGAACATAGTATTATACAACAATGATTGGAGACCCAGGGAAGGATACAAACCTAAAAAACAATGCTACTTACCTCTCCCTGTCTCTGGCACACTCCCAGCTACCTCTTCAATGTTGGACCAGACGTCATGTGAGCCAGGCATGTGTCGCGAAGCATAATGACGTCGGACTGGCCCACATGACGTCTAGGACGTCACCAAGGAGGCCCGAAGCCTGCTGGAGCACAGGAAAGGTAAGTAACAGTGTTTTTTATGTTCCCTCACCTCCCCTAGGCCTCCGATCATTATACACTTGGGTCTAAAAAGTCCCCAGAGTAAAAAGATAGCAGTGTTTGTGGGGTTCGCGGCCCGCGGCCTTACTTACTGTTCCCCGCTCCTGCTCACAGCCCTCTCTGCTGAAGGTGAAGCGCTGGCGGCTGTGAGCAGGAGCGGGGATCGGTAAGTAAATAGGGCCCGTTACTTGCTGGTGTTACACCAGCAGGTAACGGCCTATTACAAAAAAAATAAAAACATCAGGGGCCCGCCGGGCCCCCTAATGTCCCGGGCCCTGTGGCAGCCGCTACCCCTGCTAACCCAGTATTTACGCCACTGACTGGACTGCCATACTGGATGTCAGCTTTCTTATAAACTGAAAAGTTTTTAAACTACTCATGCCTCCTGCAGCAAAATGCATGGCTTCTGCTCGAGCTAATGAAACCCTCAGCAGACCCAAGCCCGCCTCCAATCTGAAAAGGAATGTCACAGACAACAGCGAGCTGCTGAAACTCCCCAGCAGACCCAAGCCCGTCTCCAATCTGACAAGGCATTGTCAGCCACACGCACACAGCTGCACTCCATAACAACCCAGCCATTTTTCTTCACTGCTGTAGGTCAACTTTAAAGGGGCAGGGTGCTGTGGATGACACTGTTACACAAGGTCACAAACACACAGCTTTACTCCAGGTTTTCCAAAACAACCAATCACAGGTTTTTCAATGATATCCAAACTGAGATACACATGATCACATGACGCTTATGGACCAATGGAAAAATTGCAGGTTCTTCAGTCTTGACACACACAGCTTTACACCAGTTTTCCATAGCAACCAAGCTATTTATGACCTGTATTAGTCAGTAGCAGTTCGCAGGTCCTTAAATATTCAATCATATGACGTGTATCAGCCAATATAAGTTCACATTTAATTTACCAGGTTTCCATAACAACACAGCCATAAATCGACTGTATCTATACTGGACTCAGTGGCGTAACTAGGAATGGCTGGGCCCCAAGGAGAACATTTGACATGCCTCCCCCCGCACAAACTGCATTCCTGCACACAATATTATGCCCCATAGTGGCTCCTATACACACTATTATGCCTCATAGTGGCCTCTGAACATAGTATTATACAACAATGATTGGAGACCCAGGGAAGGATACAAACATAAAAAACAATGTTACTTACCTCTCCCTGTCTCTGGCACACTCCCAGCTACCTCTTCAATGTTGGACCAGACGTCATGTGAGCCAGGCATGTGTCGCGAAGCATAATGACGTCGGACTGGCCCACATGACGTCAATAGCAGTTCGCAGGTCCTTAAATATTCAGTCATATGACATGTATCAGCCAATATGAGTTCACATTTCATTTACCAGGTTTCCATAACAATACAGCCATAAATAGACTGTACCTATACTGGACTGCCATACTGGATATCATATCATATCTTATGGGGCCACTACACAAACAAAAAATGAAATATACCCGTGCGAACCCGGGTCCTTCTGCTAGTTCACAAATGTGTATGGACTTCCCTAGTAACAGCTCAGTTATGGGGTTGGTAGGGAGAATGTTACAGCCTGTTTTATAATAAAAAGGAATTTAGATAAGGTAATAAATTATATTACAAAAATGGTCACCAAACAATGCCCGACACAATGGGGGGGGGGGGGGGGATGGGAGTTATACTTTAAGTTTACTGTTCATATGCCTTGTTTTTTACTTGTAACATGTAGCACTTACATTATTTACAGGCTTACTTCAGCAGTGATTGACAGCTTGGATTCCTCGCTACCTTGAACTTTCACTGATTTACCGTGCTAAATCTGTTGTTAATTTGGTCTCTGCTGTACTTTCTGCTTTTTATGTTTGTTTGTTTTTTACATTGTTATTCAATAACTACCTGAAATTAAATTAAATTAAAGTGAAATTGAAATTGAAATTAAAATTGAAAATAAAAAAATGTGGCTTGGGCTCTGCAGTCCAATAGATTTAACAGTATTTGTTCAAAAAAACTTATGCAAATAATGGCTGGTATCTACATCAGTCCCTAGCAGGCATAGATTTCAGTTTCTGACATATGGATCACCTGAGATGAGCCAAAATTATTAAGAGGAATCGGTTTTAATAAATTCCCCCCAACATATGCACCAGTTTATTCCCCATCCTTACATTTCTACCCATGTCATCAGCTGATTTACTTTTATACTTACTAGAAATTGTGAATGAATTAGTGTTAGTGCTCCCTCTAGTGGCAAGTGCAGGTAGCCCATAGACTTATGTGTTTTTGGGCAGGGTTCTTCATTGCACATTCGCCTTGTTTTGAATGTAGAACATTCAGATTTGTTTTTACACCCTGCTATTATACAATGTACAGAGCTGCATAGTATGTTGGCACTATATAGCTAAATAATAATAACAATAATAATAGTATTTTCTTATTCATATTTCTATTTTCTTTCGTTTTGGCAACCAGTGAGCACACAGCTCTAAACACTGTCCTTCTGGATCCAGAACATTTGGAGACATGGCTGGCGTTAAAAGGGTTGTCCCGTTATGGACACTTATCCCCTATCCACAGAAGCAAAAGACCTCCTAACGCCTCCTTGTGAATGCACGAACCACTTCTAGAAATTGAAAAAAAAAATTCTCAAATGCGACCTTACATTTACCTTGTCAGGACTTGTTTTTCATATTTTTGCTGGTCCGCAAAAGCAAAGCAAAAGCAAAGGTATAGATAAGGGATTAGCAAAGGGGGCAAATACTTCCAAGTAGGCCCCCAACTCAGGTATACTGATATTATCACTCTATGGTGACCGTATAGTGCTATATAGCAGCTCTGTACAGGGCTCTTCAGACAATTTAGGTGAATACAGCACAGGAAACATTTCAAGACTTACAGGTGATATCTTTGACTGTAATCATTCACATTCTGTCTCTATCTGGACTGAACCGCCATGATCACTTCTTCCAGCTGTGACTTGACTCTGTAAAGTTTGCAACACAGACATCTTTGGCTCCTTTTCCAATAAAAAAAAAAAATCACTGGAGTTCTGATACCTGGGTCCCCTGCTGATCAGCTGTTTGAATGGGACCACAGCACTTGTTCAAGTGCCATGAGCCCGTCTACGTTTACATTGTATCATTTGTTTCATAGTGGCCAGGCAATGTAACTATAGCCTCGTCCTATACATTTCTATAGGATGAGGCTGTAATTACATCACACGGTCACTATAAAACAGGACAGCATGCAATATGAACAGAGAAGGGGTCACTGTGCCTGCACATGCACCATGGCCCCTTCAAACAGCTGATCGGTGGAGGTCCCAAGTGTCATCATCCTGTGGACTGAGCTGGAAAACCCCTGTAATAAAGCTCAAGTGCTCCTTAATGTAATACTGCCCAATTGTCCCCTTATATTATGCTTTCTGAGATAAATACTGCCCCTTGAGGCCCCTTATATTAATGACCCCTGTTATATTCATAAAGCCCTCTAATGACCCTTATATAAATAATGCCCCTTATATTCTTTAGTAATAATAATAATAATAATAATAATACATTTTAATTATATAGCGCCAACATATTCCGCAGCACTGTACAACTTGTAGGGTTCAAGTACTGACAAAAAAGATACATTACAAAGAAATAGTCAATTCCCACACTGGGACTGAGGGCCCTGCTCGCAAGAGCTTACAATCTATGAGGTAGAGGGGGTGACACAAGAGGTAGCAGGGGCGGCAACAGATGTAGCATTGTTTATACAATGGTCAGACAATTTTGTAATAGAGGTTACTGTCATTACACATATATAAAGCTGTATGAGCCGTCACCAGTCGTGTCCTTTAACATGCAGATGGTGCCTGGACATACTGTATAAAGCTAGTCTGATACGGCATCATATCCTGTGAGGTAATGTTGAAGCATAAACAGAGGAGGGTACGTTTTAGGGATTCTAACTATGAAAGGGTTTACATTAGGAGTTGTGATAGGCCTGTCTGAAAAGATGTGTCTTTAGTTTGCGCTTGAAGCTGTGGAAATTGGGGGTTAATCTGATAGTCTGGGATAGAGCATTCCAGAGAAGTGGTGCAACTCGGGAGAAGTCTTGTATATGAGCGTGGGAGGTTCTGATAATAGAGGATGTTAGTCTTAGGTCATTGAGTGAACGGAGAGTACGGGTTGGGCGATAGACAGAGATGAGGGAGGAAATGTAGGGAGGTGCAGCATTATGGACCACTTCTCCCGAGTTGCAGCACTTCTCTGGAATGCTCTATGCCTTATGAATGAGGGTCATAAGTTTATATGATATTCTGCATTGAATAGGCAGCCAATGTAGTGACCGGCACAGACCGGAGGCATCGCTGTAGCGTCTAGACTGATAGATGAGCCTGGCCGCCGCATTCAGAATAGATTGTAGAGGGGAGAGTTTAGTAAGGGGAAGACCGATTAGTAAGGAGTTACAGTAGTCAAGGCGAGAGTGAATCAGGGCAACAATAAGTGTCTTTAGTGTATCTGTGGTAAGGAAAGGGCGGATTCTGGAGATGTTTTTGAGGTGGAGATGACAAGAGCGTGCGAGTGATTGGATATGGGGGGTGAAGGAAAGGTCTGAGTCAAACAAAACCCCGAGGCAGCGGGCATACTGCCTAGGAGTTATGGTAAGCCCGGAGACTGCAATGGAGATATCAGGGACAGATCTATTAGATGGTGAAAACAGCAGTAGTTCAGTCTTTGAGAGATTCAGTTTCAGATAGAGTGAAGACATGATATTTGAGACAGCAGAGAGGCAGTCACTGGTGTTCTGTATTAGTGCAGGGGTGATGTCACGGGATGACGTATATAATTGGGTGTCATCAGCATAAAGATGGTACCGGAAGCCAAATCTAGTGATGGTTTGTCCAATGGGTGCTGTGTAGAGGGAGAAAAGCAGGGGACCTAGGACCGATCCCTGAGGAACCCCAATGGCAAGGGGAAGAGGGGAAGAAACAGAGCCCGCAAATGATACACAGAAAGTGCGGTCAGAGAGATAAGAGGAGAACCAGGAGAGAGAGGTGTCTGTGATGCCGACAGAGCGGAGCATAGTGAGGAGGAGTTGATGGTCAACAGTGTCAAATGCTGCTGAGAGATCTAGAAGAATAAGAAGAGAGAAGTCACCTATGGATTTAGCCGAGATTAAACGAGAATAGACCAAGCGTTCCAAGATTTTGGAGATAAAAGGAAGGTTAGAGACAGGTCGATAGTTAGCAGCACAGGACGGGTCAAGGGAGGATTTCTTCAGTAGTGGGGTTATGACAGCATGTTTGAAAGAGGATGGGAAAATTCCAGAAGAGAGAGAGTTTAAATATTTTAGTAAGATAAGTCGTGACGGCAGGCGACAGAGACTGGAGAAGGTGTGAGGGGAAAGGGTCACTACTGCAGGTCGTAGGGCGAGAAGAGGAAAGTAGCTGAGATACTTCCTCCTCTGTAACAGGTTCAAAAGATGAGAATGAACAGTCTGAAGTGTGGCTGGTGAGGGGGTCAATGCCACCTGGGGATTGGGCAGTTATTTCCTGACGGATCTTATCAATTTTATCATGGAAATAAGAGGCCAAATCATCTGCGCTAAGGTCTGTGAATGGCATCTGCACCTTAGGGATAAGTAAGGAATGAAAAGTTTCAAATAGCCTTTTAGGGTTACAGGAGAGAGAAGAGATGAGAGTGGTGAAATAGGCTTGTTTGGAGAGGTGAAGGGCAGAATTATAGGTTTTAAGCATAAATTTAAAGTGGAGGAAGTCTGCAGGTGTACGTGATTTTCTCCACAGACGTTCAGCACACCTAGAGCACCGCTGAAGAAAACGTGTCTGTGGCGTGTGCCAGGGTTGCTGCCTCCTGCATCTAACCTTTCGAGTAGAGGGGGGAGCTGCCTCATCCAATGCACTCTTAAGGGTTTCATTATAGTGGCTGTTGGCTAGATAGGGGCAGGACAGTGAAGAGATGGGGGACAGAAAGGAGTGTAGAGTATCTGAGAGGTGCTGGGTGTTAATAGCACGTAAATTCCTATATGTAAGATGAGTAGGTGTGTCCTGTGAAGGAGAGAAAGCACTGATGGTGAGAGACAGAAGGTTATGGTCAGAGAGTGGCAGAGAAGAGTTAGTAAATTTAGAAACTGTGAGGAGACGATGGAAGACAAGATCAATGGTGTTGCCATCTACATGCAGAAGAGGAAAGTTGTGAAAGACCAAAAGACGTGGTTATTGAGAGAAACTGTGAGGCAGCTGGGGAGACAGGGGTGTCAGTAGGGATGTTAAAGTCACCCATGATGAGGGTAGGAATTTCACTTGGTAAAAAGAGGGGAAGCCAAGAAGCGAAGTGATCCAAAAATTGGTAGGGTGAGCCGGGAGGACGGTAGATCACAGCTACAAGTAAGGAGAGTGGGTGGAAAAGTCTGATAGCATGTACTTCAAATGAGGGGAATGTGAGTGAGGGTACCAGTGGGATGGCCTGAAAAGTGCACTGCGGTGATAGAAGTAACCCTACCCCTCCACCCTTCCTGTTGTCAGGCCTAGAGGTGTGTGAGAGTTGTAGGCCACCATGAGACAGAGCAGCAGGGGAGGCCATATCAGACTGCTGGGTCCAGGTTTCAGTAAGGGCAAGCATGTTGAGAGATTTACTGAGGAATAAGTCATTAATATATTCTATTTTGTTACACACTGAGTGGGTGTTCCAGAGAGAACAGTTAAAAGAGACAGGAGAAAGATAAGGAGATGGAACACGGCAAATATTGATTACGTTTGTAGGATTCCTGTGTGTGTAAGAAGAGGAAACATTTTGGAGAGAAGGAGGGCCAGGGTTTGGAGAGATGTCCCCAGCAGCTAGGAGGAGCAAAATGGACAGAGACAGAAGGTGGTTCAGTGATTTATGTGGATGCTTATGTTTGGTTTCACTGCTAAAAACAGTATAGGGATTAGGGTGGTTGAAGAGAGTTAAAAGTGTGTGAGAGGTGTACATGGGAAAAATAATTTCCCCCTAGTAATAATGACCCCTAATATATATATATATGTATATATATATATATATATATATACAGTATATAATGCGGGCCCTTATATTCTTTATGCCCCTTATATAAATGATCTTTCCCCTATAGGAATAATGCCCCCTAACATGCCCTTTATGCCACATATAAGAACTGCCCCAAAAAATAAAAAAATAAAACTTATACTCACCTGCCTGCAATCCCTTACTGCACCATTGCCGCTGTCACATGAACACAGCCAAGACGTCTGCATCTCACCACAGGAGGCGCAATGCATCATTGCGCCTTCCTGGGCTTAATTGTCTTGTCTGTGATCCTGGTGCCCTGTAAGCTTGTAGCTTTACAGAATGGCAGAGCAGGAACTTGAAGGCTTCCTGCTCTTCCATGCATTTCAACTGTATAAGTGTCCTTCAGACACAGTTGAAAAAGTTGTTATGGCGGCCCCAGGGTGGGCCTCACAGTGTCAGTGGGCCTGAGGACGATGCCACACCGCCCTCCCCCCCACCGCTAGCTTTGCCACTGTTGAAAGTGATGCATCATGGGACAGGTTAGGTGCGGGGCTTATGCATTATTCAATTAAGTGTCTCTGCTAATCACTACAACCAATCAGATCACTGTTTTTAGACCTGCATTGGAAAAATACATTGACATTTAATATATCTCAAGTATTATATGACGGCCCATTGCCTACTATCACTGACATCTGGCTCAGGCAGCCTACAGACAGGGCCGGCGTTAGGGGGGGGGCAAACTGGGCAATTGCCCAGGGCCCCGACCGCAAAGGGGCCCCTGGGATCCGGATCCTGATGACTCCGGATCCAGGAGTCAGGACCGGCCATGTCGATAACAGAAAGAGACCCAGCGTCATGTGCCGCAGGGCCCCTTTCCGAGGTGAGTAAAAATAACAAAGATTTTTACTCACCTGTCCTTGCGTCCGACGTCATCTTCTGGCGTTCCGGACATCACCGCTGAGGCCAGGCCTCAGCCTTAGCGATCACGTGAGGCATGCCAATCACAGGCTTCAGCGGTGACGTCCACAACGCGTGACGTCAGCCGCAGAGAAGAGGAAGCGCCGGCAGGGATAGCAGAGCAGCGCGAGGAGGCCCATTAGAGGTAAGGCAAGGTGAGTATAACTGTTTGTTATTTTCCCTTACCTCCCCCAGGCCATCGATAATTATACTCTGGGGTCTGAAGAGACCCCAGAGTATAATATATTAATGGCACTAAGGGAGTCTGTAGGGTCACTGTGGGGCATTATACTGGGGGGCCCCCTCTGGATAGCATAATATACTGTGTAGGGCCACTGTGGAACATTATACTGGGGGGCCCCCTCTGGATAGCATATTATACTGTGTGAGGCCACTGTGGAGTATTATACTGGGGAGGGGGCCCCCTCTGGATAGCATAGTATACTGTGTAGGGCCGCTGTGGAGCATTATACTGGGGGATCCCTATGGATAGCATATTATACTGTGAGGGGCCCCTGTGGAGCATTATACTGGGGAGGGGGCCCGCTGGATAGCATATTATACTGTGTAGGGCCACTGTGGAGCATTATACTTGGGGGGGTCCCTCTGGATATCATATTATACTGTGTGTGGCCCCTGTGGAGCATTTAACTGGGGGGGGCCTCTGGATAGCATATTATACTGTATGGCGCCTCTGTGGAGCATTATAATGTGGGGGGCTCTGGAGAGCATGTTATATTCTCTGGGGCCACTTTGGAGCATTATACTGGGGGGGACCCTCTGGACAGCATATTATACTGTGTGGGGCCACCGTGTAGCATTATACTGTGGGAGGGCCCTCTGTAGAGCATATTATACTGTTTTGGACCACTGTGGTGCATTATACTGGGGGAACCTCCATAAGCAGTATATTATACTGTGTGGAGGCCATTCTGGAGCATGTTATACTGTGTAGGGCCACTGTGGAGCATTATACTGGGGCGGCCCCCTCTGGATAGCATATTATACTGTGAGGGGCCCCTGTGAAGCATTATACTGGGGAGGGGGCCCTCTGGGTAGCATATTATACTGTGTGGAGCCCCTGTGGAGCATTATACTGGGGGGGTTCTGCAGGATTCTTATGGAGAAGATATAGAAGGACTCACACACTGCATAACGGACTACATTAATTTTTGTGTGGACAACACAGTACCCACAAAAGTGGTGAGGTGCTTCTCCAATAACAAACCATGGATTAACTCTGATATAAAAACACTACTTAAGGAGAAAAAGATGGCATTCAGGACAAGAGATAAGGAGGGGTTGAGGGAAGTACAAAAGGAGCTGAGGAATCAAATCAGGCAGGGAAAAGCCAGTTATAAAGAAAAAATGGAAAAGCAAATGGAAAGAAAAGACATAAGGGGGGTCTGGGAGGGGCTTAAGTCAATTTCGGGTCATAAACAGTCTGTCTGCCAGATTGAGGCAGATGTTAATTGGCTTAATGAACTAAACCTATTCTTCAACAGATTTGATCACACACCAGCTCCTCCCACCCCAGTATGTCCTTCAGCTTCCCCCACCACAATGACTTCTCCCCATGCGGCCACTTCCCAACAGACCAGTAAATCCAGAAATCCGTCTTTATCTGGCCACAGTCTGACCTTCACACGGGCCCAGGTGAGGAAGGAGATGAAAAAGATCAAGGCGAGGAAAGCCGCAGGGCCAGATGACATCAGTGCAAGGCTAATTAAGACTTGCGGGGACCAGCTGTGTGGTATAATTACATATATGTATAATATGAGCCTGAGGCAGGAAATAGTCCCTGAATTATGGAAATCTTCTTGTGTGGTACCAGTTCCAAAGAAACCCCACCCTATGGACCTCAACGACTACAGACCTGTAGCACTGACATCCCACCTGATGAAGATCTTAGAGAGATTGGTTCTCACACATCTACGCCCTCTAGTGAGCCCCGCTATGGACCCCCTCCAGTTTGCTTATCGGCCGGGCATTGGGGTAGATGATGCCATCATCCATCTTCTGCACAGGGCTCTGTCTCACCTGGAGAAACCAGGGAACACAGTGAGAATAATGTTCTTTGACTTCTCCAGTGCTTTTAACACCATACAGCCCAGGTTATTGAGGGACAAGCTGGGCCTTGCTGGAGTGGACCACCACCTCTCCAACTGGATCCTAGACTACCTCACAAATCGACCTCAGTACGTGAGAGCCCGAGACTGTGTGTCAGGTACCGTGATCTGTAATACGGGGGCACCTCAGGGTACGGTTCTCGCCCCTTTCCTCTTCACACTGTACACTGCAGATTTTAGGTGCAACTCATCCAGCTGCTACCTACAGAAGTATTCTGACGACTCTGCAATAGTGGGTCTCATCACAGATGATGATGACAGGGAGTACAGAGAACTGAACCAGGACTTTGTGGACTGGTGCCACCGGAACCACCTGAAGATTAACGCGGGGAAGACCAAGGAGATGGTGGTGGACTTCCGCAAAGGCAGAAGCCCTCCTAAACCAGTGGACATCCTGGGGACAGGCATCGAGATTGTGAACACCTATAAGTACCTGGGTTTGCTCCTTAATAATAAGCTGGACTGGGCAGATCATATGGAGGCCCTGTACAGGAAGGGCCACAGCAGGCTCTACCTGCTTAGGAAACTGAGAGCCTTTGGAATCCGGGGGGAACTTCTTAGAACTTTCTTCAACTCGGTAGTGGCATCAGCCATCTTCTTTGGAGTGGCCTGCTGGGGGAGCAGTATATCAACCAGGGACAGAAATAAACTTGACAAGCTGATTATAAAGGCCAGCTCTGTCCTGGGGAGCCCACTGAACCCAGTGCAGGTGGTGGGTGACAGAAGGATACTGTCCGTGGTGAGCTCCATGCAGAAGAAGAAGTCCCATCCCATGCATGAGACTGTGATCGCGCTGAGCAGTACTGTCAGTGACCGACTGCTCCACCCTAGGTGTGAGAAGGAGCGCTATCGGAAGTCTTTCCTCCCCACCGCGGTTAGGCTGTACAACCAACACCGACCTAAGCAGAGATCATTACACACAGAGAACTGAAATATCTCTCTGCCTGTTTAAATCCCCCCCCCCCCCTGCTACATCCTATCTGTCCGTCTGCTATTAATGTAATGCCTCTCACCTTGGAACATTCCTGTACAATTTGTATTTGTATCTGCTTATCTTTGCTGCTGTAACACACTGAATTTCCCCATTGTGGGACTATTAAAGGACTATTATTATTATTATTATTATTATACTGGGGGGTCCCTATGGATAGCATATTATACTGTGAGGGGCCCCTGTGGAGCATTATACTGGGTAGGGGGCCCTCTGGATAGCATATTATACTGTGTGGAGCCCCTGTGGAGCATTATACTGGGGGGTCCCTATGGATAGCATATTATACTGTGAGGGGTCCCTGTGGAGCATTATACTGGGGAGGGGGCCCTCTGGATAGCATTTTATACTGTGTAGGGCCACTGTGGAGCATTATACTTGGGGGGGTCCCTCTGGATATCATATTATACTGTTTGTGGCCCCTGTGGAGCATTTAACTGGGGGGGGCCTCTGGATAGCATATTATACTGTATGGCGCCTCTGTGGAGCATTATAATGTGGGGGGCTCTGGAGAGCATGTTATATTCTCTGGGGCCACTTTGGAGCATTATACTGGGGGGGACCCTCTGGACAGCATATTATACTGTGTGGGGCCACCGTGTAGCATTATACTGTGGGAGGGCCCTCTGTATAGCATATTATACTGTTTTGGACCACTGTGGCGCATTATACTGGGGGAACCTCCATAAGCAGTATATTATACTGTGTGGAGGCCATTCTGGAGCATGTTATACTGTGTGGGGTCATTGTGGAGCATTATTCTGGGGGGGGGCCATCTGCAGAGCATATTATATTGCGTGGCGCCACTGTGGGGCATTATTCGGGGGGAACTATGGAGCATTATACTGCGTGGGGCCTACTGTTGAGCATTATACTAGGGGAACACTCTGGGAAGCATAATATATTGTGTGGGGCCACTGTGGAGAAAAATACTGGGGAGGGCACTATGGAGCATTACACTAGCGGGTCCCTCTGGGGAGCATATTATACTATGGGCCACTGTGGAGCTTTATACTGGGGGGAAGGGGCAGTGTGGGGAGCCTGTTATGCTGTGTGGGGCCACTGTGGAGTTTATTCTATTGTGTGGGGCTTCTCGGGAGCATATTATACTCTGTGGGGCCATTGTAGAGCATTATACTGGGGGGGACTGTGGGAAGCATATTATACTGTGAAGGACCACTGTGGAGCATTATACTGGGGGAACCCCTCTAGGCAATATATTATACTGTGTGGAGGCCATTGTGGAGCATGTTATATTGTGTTAGTCCACTGTGGAGCATTATACTGGGGGGGCACTGTGGGATGCATATTATACCGTATGGAGCATATTATATTGTGTGGGGCCACTAAGAGGTAGTATACTGTGTGGATCCTCTGTGAAGCATTATATACCATGTGGGGAAACTGTGGAGGGGTCAGGGGAGAATTTTATACCGAGGAGCATTATATACCATGTGGAGAATTATGCTGGGGGGAGGGGGCTCAAAATTCCTGCTGGCAGCCCTGTGTGCTATGTCTGCATCACAGCTCCCTCACTATAATCTTGCATATACGTGTAGTGCTCCATGGCCATGTCATTCCCCATACAGTATTGTGCATGAACTGGCCATGGAGTTATTGGGACCTGCACAGTACTATAGGGGCTGACTATACTGGGAACATACTCAGTAATGCCGCATAGTCAGCACATATGTAAGACTTCAGTGAAGGAGCCGTGGTGTAGGCTATTAGCAGGAAGCTGTTGGGTGGGGCCCCAGAACAAGTTCCTCTGGTGGGCCTAAGGCCCTTCAGTCTGACACTGTATAACGGAGAACTATTATATATAAGGGTGGGTTACTATATATAATTGAGAAACTTAAATATGAGGGGGCTACTATAAGGGGGAACTATTATTTATAAGATGGGCTATTATTTATAAGGTGGAACTATTATATATAAGGCATCCATTATAAGGGGGGAGCTATTTATAAGAGGGGAACTATTTATAAGGGGGGTATAATTGTTAAGTGGGGCTTATTTATAAAGGGGGCTATTAGTGATAATGGGGACTATTATTTATAAGGGTAACTATTATTTATGAGAGGTCTATTATTAATAAGGGAGCAGTATTATTTTTACGGGGTGACTGTTACTGATAAGGGGGAATATTACTGATACAGGGCACTATTTATCATTTATAAGGGGTCTATTACTGATAAAGGTGTAATATGATTTATAAGCAGGGACTATTATTTATAAGGAGGCGCTATAATAACTGATGACTGCGTGCAAAAATCTATTAGGTGGTACAAAGGTGCTCATTTGAATTGTGTGTGGTAAATGGGGCTTGTTATTACTTTTTTGTTGGCAGAAAGGAGGTGTTATTATAGGGGTCGCCACTGGAAGACGATGGTGTTGTTTGCATATCAGCATTTGGGGCCTCGCTTTTAATTTGCCCAGGGCCCCACTTTGTCTAAAACCGGCCCTGCCTACAGACTACCTTTATATACTACTCATCACTGAACTGCAGTGTATACTCCTTGTCCACCCATATATACCAGCGATATTTTGGACATTTAGTTGGCTAGCAAAGGGGGTATAGTTTTAGGCATGTGATTTAAAGGGGGTGTGCTAACAAAAACTCTTAATCTTATTCCCCATACACACAATAGATGATATGTGTCAGATTGCTGGGGGCTCCCCTTTCACATAGATACCCCACCCCTCACACAGACTTCCCCATATGGTCCTCCCTCTTACATAGAAGGCCCCACATGCCCTACTTGCTCTCACACAGACTGTCCCCCACACAAATTCGTCTCCATGCCCCATCTTTTATACATGCTGCAATTGCCCCCTTTTTCATTACCTTCCCCCCGACAGCCCTGCATCCTCCTCTATGGTGTAACTTGTACAGGACCTTTGGTGACGCTTGCAAAATTGCAGCAAAAATGTTGGGTAGATGCTAGAATGGAGCGGTTAACAGTAGACTCTTCCTGGCCTAACGTGGATCCAGTAGGTGGCGCTGCCTCTGCTCCTATGTCCACGCCACCTCCTGTGACTGTTAGCATTAGGAACACTTCATGTCCACATCAAACTGGGCAGGTTAGGGTTGCATCTAGGAGAGGCATATTTGTACCACAAAGGCAAACCTTCTACTAACCACTCCAGGGGCATACCAAGAATTTTCCAGAGAGGACACCCACCCCCCATAGCTGCAAAAAAAAACTTCCACCATGATCAGTCCATGTGTGTATACAGTAACCTGTACAGTGACATGTCTGAGTGCAGGCAGTGTACGTGGAGGGGGCAGTGGAAGGGGCGGAGGGGCCACTGATATCTGGAGGCTCCAGGCATGTTGGCACTGTGAAGTGACCAACTGTGCAGGCTGAAGGGAGGCGATTTTATAGTGGAATTCACTCGGATGACATCTGACCGCCATCTGTCCCCGATTGACTTCACTGGGAAGTTCTGTTCCGTTCGAGACCGGACAAGGTCTGCAAGAGGGCGGTTTTAACCCTGAAACCTTGGACACATCCCTGAACTACCCAATTCTCGCATCAATCAAAAAAGTTGTGATTTTTCTTGAATTTTACCTTGAACTGTATTAGATACACGGCTCTAGTAAAATTGTAGTAAATTTGCAAATCACAAAACAATATCCAAATCTATCCCTGGCAGCTCTAGGGTGAGTTCACACTGCTTCTTTTGTGAAACTGATAAAACAGCCTCAAGCTTGTCTCTGTTTTCACCTCATTTTTTTTAGCGTATGATATTGTTTTTCCAGCCTGTCATTGACTTCAATGGCATGTGGAGCGTTTTTTTGCCTCTAGACAGCCCTAACTCACACGGCCCCTCTACCTGACCCATCTATCAAAATTGATGGAACCACACTTACCCCAGTCCCATGGGTCTGCTGCCTTGGGAAAACCTTAGACTCTTACCTATCCTTCAAGCCGCATATCCAAACCCTCAACACCTCCTGCCGCCTCCAACTCAAGAACATCCATCGAATCTGCTCCTTCCTCACCCCTGAAACTACAAAGATGCTAGTGCACGCCCTCATAATCTCCCACTTAGACTACTGTAACACCCTTCTCTATGGCCTCCCAGCGAATACTCTCGCACCCCTCCAGTCCACCTTAAACTGTGCTGCCTGCTTAATACACCTCTACCCCCGTTCTTCATTGGTCGCTCCCCTCTGCCAATCCCTTAGTATTATATTTCTATATTTTGTGTACCGTATGTAAATCCTGAAATGTAAAGCACCATGGAATTAATATAATACTGTACAACACCATGGAATTAATAGTGCTATATAAATAAACAATAATAATAATAATAATAATAGATAGGGCATGACGCTAGCTGACTCCAGTTGAAACCAATGACAATTTTAAGGCATTTTTGAAGCTGCGTTTGGTGCTGTTATTGAGGCAAACAGCTCTGAAATAAGCAATGTGAACATCCGCACGCTCTCAGACTCTCTCTTACCACTCGCTGACATAATCTCACTCCAGAATGTAGATACCGCCACTGACTTCTACAATACCACCATTACCTCAGCCCTTGACTCTGTAGCCCCCTTCACTAACACTAGAGCCCGACCGATCAATAGGCAACGCTGGCACACTGACCTGACTAAAAAACTGAGATGTGTCTCACGGGTTGCAGAACGCCTCTGGAAGAAAAGCCACTCCCAGGAGGACTTCCTTAGGTACAAAGAGGCAGTACTCACATTCAAGAACGCACTCACCTCTGCAAAGCAGGTCTACTTCACCACACTAATATCTGCCCTATCCCGCAACCCCAAACAGCTGTTCACTACCTTCAACTCCCTTCTCCGTCCTCCTGCGCCCCCTCCGACATCACTTATCACAGCTGATGACTTTGCCTCTTATTTCAAAAGCAAAATTGACACCATCAGAGACAGTCTCACCCTACACCCCGTCAACCACTCTACCCAACTGTCCTGTGCTCTTCATCTTTAACCTGTTTCTCCACCATCACTGATGAAAAGTTCTCCACTCTAATATCTAAATCCCACCTCACCTCCTGCGCGCTTGACCCCATCCAGTCACACCTCATCCCCAAACTCTCTGAAGTCATTACTCCTGCCCTAACCCATCTCTTCAACCTATCCCTAACCAATGGATCCTTCCCTTCCACCTTCAAACATGCTACCGTCACACCTACACTTAAGAAACCCTCCCTAGACCTGTCCTCTCCAGCCAACTATCGCCCCAATCACTGCTCCCGTACTACTCTAAACTGCTGGAGCAACATGTCCACTCCGAACTGTCCTCCTATCTCTCGTCCAATGTGCTCTTTGACAGACTACAGTCAAGCTTCAGACCCCATCACTCCACAGAAACTGCCCTAACCAAGGTCACTAATGACTTTTTAACTGCCAAAGCCAAACGTCACTACTCTGTCCTCCTCCTCCTCGACCTCTCCTCTGCCTTTGACACAGTCGACCATTCCCTCCTGTTAGAACTGCTCTCATCCCTTGGCATCTCTGACCTGGCCCTTTCCTGGATCTCCTCATACCTCACCAACCGCACATTCAGCATCTCCCACTTGCACACCACCTCCCCGCCACACCCTCTTTCTGTAGGTGTCCCCCAAGGCTCCGTCCTAGGACCCCTCCTGTCCTCCATCTACACCTTCGGCCTTGGCCAACTCATAGAATCCCATGGTTTCCATTACCATTGCTATGATGACGACACCCAAATATATCTCTCTGGACCAGACATTACTTCCCTGTTGTCCAGAGTCCCAGAATGTCTAGCAGCCATAGCCGCCTTTCTCTCCTCCCGCTTTCTCAAACTCAACATGGAGAAAACGGAGTTCATAATCTTCACACCTCCACGCACGACCCCCCTACCTTACCCATCTAGCAAAAATTAATGAAACCACTCTCACCCCAGTCCCACAGGCCCGCTGCCTTGGGATAACCTTAGACTCTGACCTATCCTTCAAGCCACATATTCAAACCCTCAACACCTCCTGCTTCCTCCAACTCAAGAACATCCACCGAATCGGCTCCTTCCTCACCCCTGAAACTACAAAGATGCTAGTTCACACCCTCATAATCTCCCGCTTAGACTACTGTAACACCCTTCTCCATGGCCTCCCAGCAAACATTCTCGCCCCCCTCCAGTCCACCTTAAACTGTGCTGCTCGCTTAATACACCTCTCCCCCCGTTCTTCATCAGCAGCTCCCCTCTGCCAATCCCTTCACTGGCTACCCATCGGCCAGAGAATAAAATTCAAACTGCTAACGCTGACATACAAAGCCATCCACAACCTGTCCCCTCAATATATCTCCAACCTAATCTCCCAATCTCCCGCTACCTGCCCGCACGTAACCTCTGATCCTGCAAAGACCTCCTACTCCGTTCTACTCTTATCCGCTCTTGAAACAAACGTCTCCAAGACTTCTCCCGTGCATCCCCCATACTCTGGAACTCATTACCAAGACACATAAGACTGACCCCCACAGTCACAAGCTTCAAGAAGGCCCTGAAGACTCACCTACTCAGGAAGGCCTACAACCTCCAATAACACTACTGTCACCACACCATCACCTGTACAGCCTCTACCCCCACCTTCTGTCTCTCTCCCTCTTCCCTCATAGATTGTAAGCCCTTGCGGGCAGGGCCCTCTATCCCCCTGTGCCAGTTGGTCACTGTTAGTATTATCTGTTTTGTATATCTTGTGTACCGTATGTAAATCCGCAAATGTAAAGCACCATGGAATTAAAGGTGCTATATAAATAAACAATAATAATAATAATAATAAATCCCTATATTTCACTGTGGATACCAAAGGATCTGGTGTATCACCATGTTCATTAGGTGACCTGGTGAAAGGAACTGAAAAATGGGTGATTCCAGGCATTACCAGGTGAGGTGACATGTCTATTGTGTGTACGGAGGTTTAGGTTAGGCTTCTGCGCCGGGGTCTCTGCCACAGAAACCACTGAAAATTGGTGCAGGAATTTTCTCTCCACCAGATTCAGTGTAAAAACTTTGTACCCCATTATAGTCAGGGCCGGCGTTAGGGGGGGCAAACTGGACAATTGCCCAGGGCCCCGTCCCCAAAGGGGCTCCCGCGATCCGGAACCTGAGGTGAATAAAAATAACAAACATTTTTACTCACCTGTCCTGGCGTCCGACGTCATCTTCTGGCGTCCCGGACATCACCGCTGAGGCCAGGCCTCAGCCTTAGAGATCACGTGGGGCGTGCTGACAGCGTGCCTCACGTAATCGCTGAGGCCCAATCACAGGCCTCAGCGGTGACGTCCACAAGGCATGACGTCAGCCGCAGAGAAGAAGAAGCCAGCGCCGGCAGGGATAGCGGAGCAGCACGAGGAGGCCCTTTAGAGGTAAGACAAGGTGAGTATAACTGTTTGTAATTTTACCTTACCTACCCCGGGCCTTCGATTATTATACTCTGGGGTCTGAAGAGACCCCAGAATATAATATAATAATAGCACTGTAGGGCCCCTGTGGAGCATTATACTGGGGGGCCCCTCTGGATAGCATATTATACTGTGTGGGGCCACTGTGGAGTATTATACTGGGGAAGGGGCCCTCTGGATAGCATGTTAAATTCTGTGGGGCCTCTGTGGAAAATTATAATGGGGGGGGGGCTCTGGAGATAATGTTATATTATGTGGGGCCACTTTGGAGCATTATGCTCTCCAGAGGGGCCCCCCAGTATAATGCTCCACAGTGGCCCCACACAGTATAATATGCTCTCCAGAGGGGCCCCCCAGTATAATGCTCCACAGTGGCCCCACACAGTATAATATGCTCTCCAGAGGGGCCCCCCAGTATAATGCTCCAAAGTGGCCCCACAGAATATAACATGCTCTCCAGAGCCCCCCCCACTTTATAATACTCCATAGAGGCCCCACAGAATATAACATGTTCTCCAGAGGGCCCCCTCCCCAGTATAATGCTCCACTGTGGCCCCACACAGTATAATATGCTCTCCAGAGCCCCCCCCAGTATAATGCTCCACGGTTTCCCCACACAGTATAATATACTCTCCTGAGGGGCCCCCCAGTATATTATACTGTGCGGGGCCACTGTGGAGCATTATACTGGGGGGGGGCTCTGGAGAGCTTATTATACTGTTTTGGGCCGCTGTGGAGTATTATACTGGGGAAACCTCTCTGGGCAGTATATTATACTGTGTGGAGGCCATTTCTGGAGCATGTTATACTGAGTGGGGTCACTGTGGAGCATTATTCTGGGGGGGCCATCAGCAGAGCATATTATATTGCGTGGTGCCACTGTGGGGACTAATGAGCATTATACTAGGGGGCCCTCTGGGGAGCATATTATACTGCGTGGGGCCTACTGTAGAACATTATACTGGGGGGACGCTCTGGGGAGCATAATAAATTGCGTGGGGTCACTGTGGAGCAAAATACTGGAGGGGGCACTGTGGAGCATTATACTAGCGGGGGCCCTCTGGGGAGCATATTATACTATGGGCCACTGTGGAGCTTTATACTGGGGGAAGGGACAGTGTGGGGAGCCTGTTATACTGTGTGGGGCCACTGTGGAGTGTATTATATTGTGTGGGGCTTTTCGGGAGCATATGATACTCTGGGGGCCATTGTAGAGCATTATACTGGGGGGCATTGTGGGGTGCATATTATACTGTATGGAGCATATTATATTGTGTGGGGCTACTGGGGAGCATATAGCACTGTCTGGGGCTACTAAGGGGTAGTATACTGTGTGGGCCACTGTGGAGTATTATACTGTGTGGAGCCTTACATACCATGTGGGGCCACTATGGGGGGCTCAGGGGAGCATTTTATACTGTGTGGGGTTACTGTGGAGCATTATATACCATGTGGGGAAACTGGAGGGCTCAGGAGAGCATTTTATACTGTGGAGCATTATATACCATGTGGAGTATTATACTGTGGGGGGGGGGGCTCACAATTCCTGCTGGTAGCCCTGTGTGCTATGTCTGCATCACAGCTCCCTCACTATAATCTTGCACATATGTGTAGTGCTCCATAGCCATGTCATTCCCCATACAGTACTGTGCATGAATTGGCCATGGAGTTATTGGGGCCTACACAGTACTATAGGGGCTGACTATACTGGGAACATACTCAGTAACACCAGATAGCACATATGTAAGACTTCAGTGAAGGAGCCGTGGTGTAGGCTATTAGCAGAAAGCTGCTGGGTGGGGCCCCAGAACAAGTTCCTCTGGTGGGCCTAAGGCCCTTCAGTCTGACACTGTATAACGGAAAACTATTATATATAAGGATGGGTTACTATATATAATTGGGAAACTTAAGTATGAGGGGGCTATTATAAGGGGGGACTATTATTTATAAGATGGGCTATTATTTATAAGGGGGGGAACTAATATAGATAAGGCATCCATTATAAGGGGGGAGCTATTATTTATAAGAGGGGAACTTTTTATAAGGGGGGTATAATTGTTAAGTGGGCTTATTTATAAAGGGGGCTATTAGTGATAATGGGGACTATTACTTATAAGGGTAACTATTATTTATGAGGGGGCTATTATTTATAAGGGAGCAGTATTATTTTTACGGGGTGTCTGTTACTGATAAGGGGGAATATTACTGATAAAGGGCACTATTTATCATTTATAAGGGAGCTATTACTAATAAAGGTGTAATAATCTATGCGTGCAAAAATCTATTAGGTGGTACAAAGGTGCTCATTTGAATTGTGTGTGGTAAAATGGGGCTTATTACTTTTTTGTTGGCAGAAAGGAGGCGTTATTATAGGGGTTGTCACTGGAAGATGATGGTGTTGTTTGCATATCAGCATTTGGGGCCCCGCTTTTAATTTTGCCCAGGGCCCCACTTTGTCTAAAACCGGCCCTGATTATAGTCTATGGGGTCAGAATACCACTCAATTCACTAAAATTTGTGAACAAGTCGCAGGGCAATCAGGCAAAATCTGGTCACACGACAGGAGTCGCTGCCAAAGTCGCCGTATAGCCCAAGCCTTAATATAAGTAACGTTTATCAGGTGTCACTAATAAATGAACTACAATATATTAGATTTTTTTTTTATTTCGTCATATAAATGTTTCCATAATATTCTCCACATTTCTATTTTCCTCAGGTAGGAGTACTCCTTGGATTACATTATAAGGGTTGGCCATGTGACCCCATGGCACCCCGTCTACTCATAACCAGGGTAATCCCCACCACAGGCGGCAGCAGCCCCTACAATACAGCCGGCAGTACCACGTGATGCTGGGGGCGGAGCTGTAGCTGTAGCTGTAGCCCGCCCTCACAGAAGCAGACTACCTCGGTTACGTGTATGGTATAGTGACGTCATATCCGGAGCGGCCATTTTGCTGCTTAGGATAACGGTTCGTGCGGGTCCGTGCTCCGGGAGCTGCCCGTGACCCGCCACCGCCATGTCCGACTTCGATAGCAACCCGTTTGCGGATCCGGACCTCAACAATCCGTTCAAGGTGAGTTGCGTGTGAACGGTTACTAAGGTGATGGGTCTGCACCATTCATTGACTGCTCACTGTTGTCAGGCAAGGCAAGGTGTATATGCGGATGTGTAGCTGATCTCCTGCCCCCTCCCGTATGGAATGGTATTTCCCGATGCTGGTGTATGAGGGGGCGGCTTTGTGTCTTTGTGGGGATATTCTGTATTGCTCTCCTCAGGGATGTTCTGGTGTCTTCCTGTATTACGCTGCACCTACACAACATGTACTGGGGGCATCTAGCTGCTTAGGAATTCCCTTAAAGGGAAGCTCCATCATGGACATTATATTAGGGGACTGCATACTCAGTAGTTCTCAGGATATTACTTACAACAGGATATTGTCCAGTTTTAATCTATAGGGATTCCCATAGTAGGAGATTAATAAAACTCCACCAGCTGGTGACATCATCAGGATCCAAGCACAGGTATCTTATGTACTACAATGGAGTAAGCTGTATGATGTCATCATGTTTGTCAGCACCTCACAACAGCCAGAAGCAACTGTGATGTCACTTGACAGGGACAATGTGCGCCGTGATGTCACAAAAGCAGTAGTCAGATGCTGAGGATTTATCACTATGACCATGTGGGGTGCGCTGCAGATCTTTTCTGAGTATGTATGACAAAGACTTGTACCTGGATGTCAGTATACAAGTATATAACCCCATCTCCTCCTCTGCTCCTTTACTTGCAGGGACACTGAATATAGTCAGTTGTCCCTTGAATGAGAACTAAGCTGTAGTGACTCAGTTCAGCCACTAAACCAAAAGTAGCACTGTCTGCTTCCTGCTTCACTTCTTGTGTATCTACTATTGAGAACAGCTGTTCAGTGGGGGCGTTGGGTGTTAGACCCCCACAGGTCTGATATTGATGATCTATCCTTACTATAGGTTGTCAATATTTATTTTAGCCTGGAAGAAGCCTTTAAGACAAGTGTTAGTTACTCTAATAATGTAGTGGGAGCAGTAGCACTCATTGAGGAGCACTCCAGGGCCTCATGCACACAATGGCGTGTGGCGAGTTTGCAGCGGGAGACACTCAGATTGACATCTGGGTACATTCTGTTGTGCATGGGGCTTCTGATCCATTCTGTTGTGATGACACGTAGCAGGATAGGACCTGCTCTATAATCATCCATCGTCTTTGGAACGGAATTAACTCGTAGATCCCTAGATGTGAATAGCATAACAGAATACACTCGAATGTCCCTTAGATGTCTCCTAGTTCATTCCACTGTAATCTCAGCCCCACATTGGAAGCGCTCTCGGTTATGTGTATGGGACCTAAACTCCAAGTACGGGCAGCCTCGAAAAGGACCTCTCGCCACTCCTGACATGTCTCTCTTACTGAATACTGGCATTGCCTGTAATACAGTAATTCTGGAGCTGTTCCTCTTGTTGTTCCTACTAGAAATTTATGAATAATTTGACAACTGAGACTTACCGTGTCCCTTGTCAATAGGTCATGTTCCTACACAGTCCAGTAGTGGCTAGAAACATCTCCAACTGCTAGTGTATGCCAGGAATTCCCATTAAGGGTGTTGCAGCACCCAGGGGTGCATTGGAAACCCTACAGGGGCTGCTGCGCTCTGGTTGGGAAGATGACCACTTGCCGCCTTCAAACAGTATCTGCTTCCTTCTTTTGTCTTTTGGTAAAAATTATTCCAAAGGGGTGCCCCGAGGATTTTTTTTTTTTCCCTATAAGTGCCCTAAGTCTGAAATGGTTGGGGGACTCTGGTGTATACATTAGTGTCTAGTAAGAATAACCACAGAAGAGGAACCACAGAACAGAATTGTAAGAAAAGATGTCATGTCATGAAAAATACTGAAGCGGAATCGTCAGTAATCGTCTGGCAGTTATTCAAGACATACACTTATTTATTACATTTTTTATTTTTTATTTTTGCTTTTTTATGTTTTGGCATTCTGTTCCCCTAATTTACTGAAAAGGCCTCATTGTGTCATAAATTGTGAGTAATGGAATTTGACATTTCAGTGCTGTCAGTTCTGTTGGGCTTTTGACGCTACCCATATACTGGGGTGCAGTTGACTTTTTTTTTTTTTGCACCTTTTTGAAGGGGCATTTCATTTCATAAATGCAGTGTAAAATGTTACTCCAGATAAACTGTGCCCACTTTCCCCGATATTAAGAAGCAAAGTAATGAACCTGGTGTAAAAGCCTTCAGAAATAGGTGCTAACACATGATACATTTTGTGCACAGAGCATAAAACTTTCACAAAAAGGGAGGGGGGCCTACAGAAGGAGCCATGCCTATTTTAGAGGTACTGTAAGGCCCCATGTACCTCTTACCTCTCCTTACAGCAGCTGTAAGGGTAGGTTCTCACTACCATCATTAATGTCCGTTGCTCTCATCCGTCATAGGATGAGGGCACCGGACTTTACCCATAGAATCAGACGGAGCCCCCTCCGTCAGGTATCCATCTGCATTCGCTCTTGGAAGCTTTCCTCTATCCTGTTTTTCACTTTTCTGACAAACTTTTTCTTCCTACAAAAGGGAACAGACATGACGGAAAAATCTTCTGTCGTGTTTTTTACATTATAGCCAATGGGAACAGACTCAGATTGAGGGAGCCCCCTCCTTTATCTGTCACTGCTTTATCTGTTGCTGTCCATTGCTCTCATCATATGACGGATGAGAACAGACCTTCATAACGGTAGTGTGAAAATACCCTAAGGTCTCATGCACACGATCCTGTGTACTGTGTCAGTGTGCTAACAGTGTTTTTCACGACTAGCACACTGACCCATTCATTTCTATGGCCCCATACACACGACTGAGTATGTTCACAGTCCTATGTGTGGGGCTGTGACTCGGGAGCAAAACTCAGGGCAGGTCCTTATTCTATTCACTTTGCGTCCCGTACTCCCTGACTTCAATGAATGGGGCTGTGGAGGCACGGGTGCCACAGAAGTCATAAAAGTGCCGTCCGTGCTGTTCAGTCACGGCCCAGCCACACGCACACCGTCGTGGGCATGTCCCATTAGACCGCCATGTACATGAGCCCTTAGTTGGCATTTTGGGGATGGACAGGGTATAAAATCTTAATTTCTTCTGATACAACCTAGTAATAAAATTTTCAGCTGGATTGATGTTCCTTAGAAATTCCCCTCATTTACGGCATTCTCTTACTTGTGTAAATGTAATACCATGAGCCGGCCTTGTGTACAATGATTTGAGCCGGTCATTTCATTAGTGCGGTGCCTCTTGTATTGGGTTACGTGCAGGTCTGGTGTCACACATTATTCATGAGTTGCGATGTGCTGCAGGTAGCGTGTGAAGCTTCTGTTCATCTGCATGTCCTCAGAAAGATGTGATGCTTCTGTAGTATGTGGATGGATTAGTGTCATCTGCTGAATGACCCTTCTAGGGCTGGGTTCACACACTGCTTTTTAATCAATAACTGCATGCTTCTGTAATTGGAGTAATACCTAGCACATTTTATTGTGGGTTTCATCAGTAAGCTAATGGCTATCAAATGGAAAACCTCTGGTGTACTGGCATAGTAAATGTGCTGCTCGGGTGATGTAAAACGTTCTACTCGTTACTTCAATTAGAAAGGCATGCCGTTTTTTATTTTAAAAAAGCACCGTGTGAACACAGCCTTAGGCCTCATGCATACGACCTGAATTTTGTCCACAATTGCAATGGGCCCATACACACAGTTGTAGTTTTTGCGGCTTTGTGACTGGGCTGAATTGAAGAGCGGCATTGTGGGCGGCACGGTGGCTCAGTGGTTAGCACTGCAGCCTTGCAGCGCTGGAGTCCTGGGTTTGAATCCGAGGACAACATCTGCAAGGAGTTTGTATGTTCTCCCTGTGGGTTTCCTCCCACACTCCAAAGACATACTGATAGGGAATGTAGATTGTGAGCCCTATATGGGACAGTGACTGACAATGTCTGCAAAGTGCTGAAGAATATGATGGCGCTATATAAGTAAGCATAATAAATAAATAACCTTTCCATATTTGCAGCTCTGTCAATTCAATTTCAATGTATAGATCAGTAAAAACCACGGATAACACACGAATACCAATCTGTGCTGTTTTTACTGACTTGCAGACTGCACACTGCCCTATGCATGTAGCCTCAGGTCTATGACTGGGTGTGTTCCCATATTTATAGAGCAGGTCCTATGAAATATCGGTACAGGTCCGGAGCATTGGAATACCCATGGGCTGCGCACTTGGTTGGCCCTTCCAGGTGGGGGTTCTGATGCTCCATTTTGATAACTATAGAGCAGTTCCTATCCTGCTCCACGAAAACTGATCGGAACAGAACCCCCATTGAGATTATTGGAGCATGGAAGGCACTCGGATGAAAAACATGGTTAAAATAATCAGAATCCACTCGGTCATTGTATATGAAGCCTTAGGCTTTTGTAGTATCTTTCATGTTCTTCCCTGTTATCTATTACCTTGCTTGCCATGCTCTACTGCACACTCTTTGTAGGATGAAATATATTTTTGCCTTTCAGCACACATAAAAGCGTATCTGCTGTGGATTTTCTGCACCTAAAATTCACACATGCAGATTTTGTCTTGGATTTGTTGCTGATTTCATCCCCTCATTGAAGTAGATGAAATCCAGACTGAAAATCCATATGAAGAACTCACATTCTTCAGACTTTAAAATCTAAGCCATGTGGGGTAATTTATCTTTCCCTTTGTGGCGTACAGGGTTGATATTGAGGCACATGTGGGTGTTCCAGGGCTCAGCTGATTTACTAAAACTCGTGCAAGTTTCCTGGTAGGAACTGGCATAGATTTTCGTTCTGATGCTGGGATCTCGGTCCCCGCATCTGTCAGGGCGTTTATTAAGACTGACGTACGATGCACCAGTCTTAATGAACTTGTCTCCTATGTATCTTTTTTTGTGTGGGAGAAAATTCTGCATTGTGTAAATGAGATTAAGGGAATTTAATTGAGTTAACTGCTACTGTATTAGGAAATGTATGATGCTAGAAGTCCCTGCGTCCCTATATTGTATATAGCGTGGGCCAGTAGCCTATGAAAATGTAGTGTGTATGGCCAGCTTAGGCTTGCTCTGATGTTGTGGTTGACATTGCATTTGTTTAACATGTTTGTTCTGTAAAATCAAAAACCACATTGGACCCCATTGCCTTATAATGGGGCCGTTGAGTTCTTACGTGGTCAGCTCTGAGTCTCTGTCTCAAAGGCTCTGAAATGAAAATCATGCAAAAATTTTTTTGTTTTTTTGGTACCTTGGCGTTTTGACACTTGCCTGCATTGTTTGCATAGCATATTTGCTTTGTATAGAGCGGGCCCTTGAAAGCTGAAATCACAAAGCAGTCATTGTGTGCTCCAGTTACCTGCTGTGTCACAGTGGACTTACTGACAAATCTATCCGCAGCTACCTACCCATATGTGACGGACCTACTGCCACATTACATACTGGATACGTCAGCAGCACACAAGCCGGCACTAGGCCTCTAACTTTCCATTCCTGTACGCTGCAGTAGTTCTCTTTCTGGTTTCTTTTTTTTTTTTTCAGTTCAAATGTTTTATTGAATTTTTACGAAGGGGGTATTGGTCAGGCAGAGAGGGTAATGGGGGAGTGAACAGGGTAACATACCTTGTGTGGGCGTGGAGGGAGGCCTGGAGGACAACACGTGTCAGGGCCACAGTAGACGGACCTGACGTTCACTATGTAAGGTCAGGTGTAGAAACAAATACAATGGTAGGACAAAAGCTAACGGTGGGAGACCATGCTCAGAGACCAGCGGTCCAGCCCGGGAGGAGGGTCCAGAGCCCAGAAGTGCCCGATACTCTGCAGTACGTTGGAATTACAACCAGTAAAACCAAGTTTTGTTAAAGACTTCACCTGTGTCATGCAGGAAGGAAGTGAGGTTTTCCAAGCGCATAATCGCATTGACCTTCAGAATCCAGAGGGAGAGAGGAGGGAGGTTCCACTCACTTCCAGAACTGCGGAATGCAAGCTCAGGCCGCGAGGACCAAAAAATAGAGTAGTGAGCGTCAGTATACACGCATCGGAGACTCGCAGTGGGGAAGCAGAAATAGAGCAGGGCCCAACTGATGAAATGTCTTAGGAATTTGCAAAATGATCCATTTAACACCATCCCAAAACGAGGAAAGAGCTGAACAGGACCAGAAGACATGAAGCATGCTGCCCTTCTCCTGCCCATACCTAAAGCACATCAGGGAGACCTCTGGGAAAAGTGTATGCAGCTTTGCGGGGACCCTATACCATCGGGACAAGATCTTAAAACTGGCCTCCTGGTAGCAGGAGTCTTTCTGGTTTCTATATCCATAGGTCGGCTAAACACTTCTCGGTTGGATCACGTTATACAAGATTGTGGTTGTAGCTGTTAGACTGTGTTCACAATTGCGGAGTCAGTCGGGACCAATATTGGGTGGAGTTGGAGTCGTAAAAAAATGATTACGTTTAATGATATTTCACAATGATTAACATTTGTATAGTTTGTTACATATTTACTTACATAGGAATTCAGTCACTGGATTTTTATTTCAATTAGAAGATCTTTACCGCTTGACTGACCATGACACTCAGTTATTTATATGTCGGAGTCGGCCAGTGTAAAAAAAATTTTAGCCTACCGACTCCACAGCCCTGGTATAGCAGCTTCTGTTTGTAATAGATCTGCCATATGACCAATACCACCAGTGCTTTATTGACTTATAATGGAGTCCATCATGGTCTCTGTCTCAATTTGCGACAAAGGCACCAATGAGGATGGGAACAAAATTTTCGAACTAGCAATACTTCTCTATCTACATCCTAGCTTCATAAGGCCAATAGAAGTGACTGGAGCAGTGGTCGTGTATGCACACTGTTCACACAGGGAACTCCCAACAGTCCCACCCCAGCGATCAGACACTTATTCCCTATCGTGTAGAAATTGGTAAAACGCTGACACCCATCTCTGATGGATGATATGGCAAGCCTATTGGCACTCATTGGCTTTCACTTACACGCTGCAGTTATCGTGGGGCTTTTATGATTCTTCATAGGATTATTCGTTTCCCCCCATTTTGCATTATTGTCGGCGGAATATTACATTTATGTGAGGGGGTGTGATGGTGACAAATGATTATGTCTGCAAGAAACGTGACAATGACATAGGGGTGTTTTGTAGTTTGATGCCAGACATATTTACGTAGGGTCGTGATCGGAATGAACATTTATAGCATAATTGTTCAGTCTGCTTAGAACAGCTGATCTGTAGGGATGCTGGCTGTCAGATCCCACCAATCTGATGTTGAAGACCCCTCCTTTAACCTCTTGTAATAGGATATTGCTTCGGGTTGAGCGATCATTTACAAAACCGAACCTTTTCTTTCCTAATCTTGTGAGGGAAGCCTGAGAAGCGGGGATCCATCCCTATGATGCTGTTTTGACTGCTATTCCTTTAACGTTTTGACCTTCCTTATGTTACTCATACCTATTATCTGGCATACGGTGCCCGTAGTGCCGCAGCGCTGTACCCAGTATCAGGTGAGAGATGGTGAATATATTATCTGTTCAGTATGGCTGAAGTAATAAAAGCACAGATGCAGACGTCTATTCAGGTACACGCAGAAAGGCATCTTGTAGACGTCACTGTAGATACCACTTTGCTTTACACGTACATTACTCTAAAGAAAACCAGAAAACTTGTGTGGGCAGAGCTTTATATAGAATTTTTCCTCCATAGCCCCCTCAGTGTAGATATTCAATTTGAAACCATGACCGCAGGGCGCGAATCACTAAACCACTGTGCTGCTCATAGATCCCCTTTTGCAGACTTTTTGATATAAAATCATATTTTGAAACAAGTATTCTTGATTAAAAATAACCCCCCCCCCTTTTCTGTGCACAGCTCCTCTGCAGCTATTGCTTCCATTGCTGTGCTAAGGATAAGGCCATCAATATCAGATCATTGGGGCTCCGACTCATTGAGCATCAGCGGTTTCATGGGGCCACTTCGTTGTTTACACTGCACATAGAAGCAGCTGTGCAGAGTATTGCAGCTTTGTCCCATTTAATAGCTGTTTAACCCCACCAATCTGATATTTATGACCTAAACTAAGGAAATGGCACCAGTTCTGGGAACCTGGAAAATACCCCTTAAAATGCATATATGGATGTCATGGAAAGAGGTGTTCCCTGTTCTGGCGGACTCCTCCAGATTTCCATGTTGTTATGGCTTATTGGGTTAGAATCAGTCTGACTGTTCTCTGTGATAGTTTAATGTCCGTTGCGGTCATACTATGACGGAAGACAGCAATGAACATTAACAACAGTAGTGTGAATCCAGCCTTATATGGCTATGTTGAAGAAAAATAGAAAAAAATCTATAGATTTTACAATGGGAGCAAAAAAGAAAAAGGTCAGCACATACTGAAATAAAAGCCTACATTCGCACAACCATGGTGGAAAAGCGCTGTGAAAATACGTCCATTTTTCACCTGAGTGCTGCCCGTTATCACAGGTTCCTCATACATTGCATCATATGGAGGGATATGTGAAAATGGACAAAAATAGAGCATGACCTATATTTTGGCGGTCTGTGACAATGGACCATCAGAATATTGGTCATGTGCCTAGCCCCCATTCACAGATTAAAAGTAACCATAGTTACCATATGATGACCTTTAAGAACGACCATGTGCTGAATTAAAAAATTGAGATGGAAATGAGATTAAATGAGATTAAAAAATGATGGAAACATATTGTATGTAAATGAACACATGGTAGATGTTAATTGTTTTGCGGTGGGTTCTATTCTGTTGTTTACTTGTCCATAGGATAGATCAGTATTATCAGGTCGCTGGTGGTCTGATAACCAGACTGAAGGGGTTGCAGCCTATTCGCTACTTACCAAGCACAGCGCCATAGATTATATAGTGGCTGTGCTTGGTATAGCAGTTTACCCTATTTATTTGAATTGAACTGAACTGAGCTGCAGCCTGGCCCTGTGACCAATGGATGTGATGTCACAGAAGAGAAACCCAAGTGCCACAGGCTCAAACAACAGACTTTACCAATCTAATGCCGAGTGTTTATGCTAAAGATATAGGTCATAAGTATCATTGTCCCAGAAAACCCCTTTGGGTAGTATGTCTCTGTCTTACAAGCAGAATAATTACAATTTTGAATACATTTATTTAAATTAAAAAAAAAAAAAAAGGTAAACTTAGCATTAATAAATGAAAAAGCTAACTACTAAAGTTTACATTTACTACCAACTATATTGGGGGTATTTATTAACCCATCTATGTGAGTTTTCCAGCATAGTTGGGCATTTAAAGGATTTTTCCCTTGTAAGGAAGTAACTTTCAGGTCAGTGTGGTCTGACTGCTTAGACCCCACTGATCAGAAGAACGTGGGAGACTTTGGCTATCTCTGGCACTCCCATTATTCCCCTACTGATCTCATGGATAGGGGATAACTTCCTTTTGTTGGAAATCCCCTTTATGACACATGGCCCTTTCTTACCTCCATCATTCTGTGCCACGCTTGCCATTTTGTGAATGGGGCCGGAGCCTAACATATTTATGATAACTCGGTCCTGAAAATTGGTGTATATTTCCATTCTGGTGCAGGGTGCATGCCTGCTTTATTAAGAGGCTGGAGTTATTCTCACATTGAATGACACGTGTCAGATTTGAGCCTTTAAGAGGTTTTCCCATGAACATAATCATATCTATATTTGTAGATAGTTAAAAGTTAAACATTTTTGTAAATATAAGTAATTAAAAATTCTGCAGAGTTTTAAAGGGAGTCTATCATTAGAAAATGACCTTTTGAAGTAATGGTAACCCCGTATAGCGCAGCGTCAGATCCCTACGCAAGGTAGAAGATCAGGAGTAGATGCAGAGGGGCGAGAACAGAATGAACTAAGGGGCGGCGAGAGGTGATGACGCGGGTGTGCTCAGAGCACAGGGGGAACGCCCCCTTTGCTCCCTGAGCCTAATTTGCATATCACAAGAACCGGATTTTTACGGAAACGGCGGGAAGCAGAAGAGAATGGAAGGTAGGAGTAGAATAATCTTTTTAAAGGCTATTCCAACATGCCATTACTTCAAAAGGTCATTTTCTAATGATAGACTCCCTTTAAAGTTTATCTCTATCTTAGTGGTGACAGTCTGTTGTCTTGATCGGTTGCCAATGGATGCAACCACAAATGCAGAAACTTTCTATGGTCTGGGACTTGTCAGGAACCCAGCCATAATTTTCGTATTGTAGCTGGGTTATCAGGCAGGGACACTACATGTATCAGAAGATATCCCAGCCACAATAAGAAAATCATAGCTGATTTTCTGACATTAGAAAGGTCCTGCATTGATGGTCGTATCCACTGGCAACTGATCTAGACAGCAACTTGTGACCACTAGATATTTAGAGAAAATCTTTAAAACTTTGCAAAATGTTTAATTACTTATATTTGCAAAAATGTTTAACTTTTAATTATCTAAAAATATAGATATGATTATGTTCATGGGAATACCCCTTTAAGGCCCAGACTAGTCTTTGTTGTTAAGGGGTTAAAAAAAGTTTTGTTTTGCAGAAGTATCAGTAGGGTGTGTTGTTGAGGTCTGACTAGTTTGATGTGTAGCATTAGTGGCAGGTCTGCTGTACAGACCCTCCAGCATTAGTCACGGTTAACCCCAGACAGCTACTGAGTGGCCATAATGAGTGTGAGTCACCGGCAGCTGGGAATTTCTAGGCCGAGATGTCTACACGCTGACGCTTCCTGTCACTTACTATGCACTTGTCATATGGGAACCTGTATTGTGCTCGAATGTTTTAGCTCTGAATCTAGGAGGTGGTTACATGCAGCAATTTCTTCTCTAGACGTCTTCTAGACAACAGGTAGGGTCGTGAAGATGCATAAAAGACACCATTATGTAGTTCTATATACATAAGCTCTACTGCTGGGATCCCGAGTACCTGGGCATTAGTGGTGGGATCAAAGTCAGTGATTGGCTACAGCAGTCATGTGCATGTACTGTACAGTCATCTCTGCAAGGACCACCGGGACCACCAGAGCTCTGTGCCACAGACAACCCCTTTGAGCTGTTCTAGTCTACCAATCCAGACATTTGTTCAAGATATTAAAACTATTTTTTTCAAAAAAAATTTCCTTACCATTGTCTGCCGATCCCCTTTGGTCTGCGTGGCTGAAGTCCTGAGCCTCATGTGACCTCTGAGACCAATAAGTGGCCTCAGCAGTCGCTGGAGAGTGACTGGTGATGTCACTGACTTATGTCACCAGTTCCTTATCCTGTCATGTGATGGAAAGGGGACTGGCAGTGGACAACAGAGTGCTGGGGACTAGAGAGTCCACAGGGACGCCACGGTATAGAAAAATAATGCAGTAAAAATGTCCAGGAAGCCTTTATTTCCTGGTATATAAATTTTTTTCTAATTTTTCCTTCTTGGATGACATTATGGTACAGAGCAGGATATGTAAAAAGGAGAGTATATTGTTTTTTATCTTCAGTTTTTTTTTCCTATTTTATCCATTTCTGACATGGTATTCTTGTATCTACTTCCCTTATACACCGCATAGCCGGCGTCCGAGTGGTTATAACATAGGAGCTGTTCTTTTCCCTTTGATATCCCCTTCCTATGTGAGGGCTTTATATCCCGCTCTGTATCTGGGGCCACGTGATCCTAGGATTATTCAGCGTCATCTGGCTTTATCAGGATAGAGGTTAGCTGGCAGCATTCACCCTTGTGAGGTGAGCAGAACACACGAGACCCTGGATCCTCTGTCCATTCACCTCCCAGGAGATGGGGATGATGCCAATAGTGGAGCGATGTGGCATGCCGTACGTACAACGTCTATTACCCATGCTTGTTCTGGTCTGTAAGCCTGTCTTGTAATAGTCCTTGATGGGGAACCTGTCAGTATGAGAGTGCCATCCACTCTACCAGCAGCATGTTATAGAGCAGATTGATATATATGGTAGGATTGTGGGAGAATATTCAGTATAACCTGTTTATCCATTGAAATCCCTGCTCTTTCTAGGCTTAGGAGTCCTGTGGATGTTCTCGCTCGATGCTTGGCAACCTTCCCCGTATAGTCGTATATCAGAGATGTCTTTCAGTAACTGTTTAGGAGATCCCACAGGACACCTATGCATAGAAAGAGAAGGGATTTCAATTGTTAAGTTACGTATTATACTGAATCTTTTCCCACAAAACTATAAATCTATCTGCCCAGCTCCTCCTGTTCTATAACATGGTGCTGGCAGATCAGACTACATGTTCATAGTGCTCCCCTTTAAGTAAATAGACCTAAAAGTACTCTGCGAGTGATAAGACCTATGCAAACATGGAGTACAGAGATCATTCTAGATAGTGTTACTGCTATCCTTATTATACGCAGTGTGCAGGGGCGAGCAAACATACTGTAGCCTTCTGTTAGGGCTGTATTTTTACCTTGTCACTAATGGCCGATCAGGCTGATGTAACTAGTCAGCCATAAAGTTGTCAAGTATAATCATCAAGGGTTAAATGGATTATCTACATTTTTTATTGATAAACTAACCATAGGATAGGCCATCAATATTAGATCTGTGGGGATCCAGCAGCCAGGACCCCTGCAGATCAGCTGTTCTAGGACATCATGGCACCTGGTTAATGTTTACATGCTGGAAGCCATGCTGCTCACTTGTTGTACAAAGTGTGGCGGTGGCTTTAGGTACTTCTGTCTCATAGACCTCAGTGGGACAGCGATGCAGTACCTAAAGCCACCCCTACACTTAATATGGCGAGTCAGCAACGTAGCTTCCATCATGTAAACATTACCAAGTACTACCAAACATTACCAAGTACTGGAAAAGCTGATCTGTGGGGGTCCTGGCTGGTGGATCCCTGTAAATCTAATAAAGATGGCCTATCCTAAAGATAGTCTAACAGTATTACAAAGATAGATAACCCCTTTAATGCTTTTACTTTTTGCATGTTATTATATAGATAATAATAGAAAGTCTTAACTGAATGCCCTGTTGTCACTACAACCCCACGATATGTTAAATTGTGGGTTTGTAGCATCAGGTAAGAATAGAAGAGTCAGTAAGAGGTTAATGAGTAACCTAATACTAAGAAGCTTTGGTGTGGTGACTGGATGGATTGTTGTTCTTCACAGCTGACGTCTTAAAGTGACAGCAGCGTCACAGGTTTCCTGTAGTATGTGCAGGACCTACAGTACATTCTTCAGAATATTTATTGAATACAGAATAGTTTATTAGATATGGGTTTTACAGCAGATTTAAAGGGAGTCTGTCACCAGAATGAACCATATTAAACCAGCAACACAGAGAGGTCAGGCTCGCCTGAATGTAACACCTTTCTACCCATGAAAATGTATGCCTCCATTGCTAGTCTTTTATTTCACAATATGCAAAGGAGTAGTCTGGAGCACTGAAGGCGGCTCCGTTGATCCAATGCGCTACTCCCCACTGCTCTAGTACGCCCTCCTTTCCCTTTCTTTGAGTGACAGGTCAGGGAGCTATGCAGAAATCTCACCTGCTGTTCTGGCAACCTCCAGGTAGTAATGTATGGGGGGCGCGTGCAGATTGCTCCTATTCTAAGAAGAGCGCCTCTGCCATTCCTAGCACTGTAATAGAAGCGATTCTGCACAAACTCTCCGGCCACTGAAGCAGCATTCGGTGTGTGGAGGCTGCGACACAGCTGATCTGTAGAGGTCCGGGTGTCCTGTGCATAGGTTATCAGTATAAATTATTGGGGATGGACAACTAATTTACAAGAACCGCTCTGCTGTCCTAACATGTTTACGTCTAGTAAATAATCGTATCCCCTAACAAATAATGCTGTACCAACTTTCCTTAGAATACTGTATTATGCCATTCCTCTATTGTTCTTCCTGGAAATGTCTAATAAAATAGCATTACTTTTCTCCTTGACAATAGAATCTTTCTGGTTCTTTTTTTTCCCTTTTATAACGTAATTTGCTGCCAAAATAATTTAAGACCTTTAAAAACAAAAAAAAACCCTTCCGTTTCTGATTCGTCAGCTGCCATGCTGTCCTACTTTGCTCTTGTAAGTGCTCTGGCTGGGGCTGGTGTCGGTTATCTTCCTGTGTTTGCTGGTGTAGCGCTGGCAATATGATTCTGTAGCTTGCCAAGTGCAGAGGCAGCAGAGAGCGGCGTGTCCCATGGCACCTGCGGAGTGCCACTGTACAGGACAATGGGAGTACAAATGTCTCAGCCGACATCAGGGGGTGCTGGCCAGGAAGGTGAAGAAACCCGTGGATCTCTTGTGCAGGAAACTTTGGTAATTTACAATAATTGGAGAGCTCTGGGAACATGACCAGGGTAGGGTCTCGGTGCACCTGGACTGGATTATATATATATATATATATATATATATATATATATATATATATATAGTGTGTATGTATGTTACATTATCTTATGATTATAGTATGTGTACTATAGCATTACTATTAGTGTTTTTGATCTCGCACACACAGATTTTATTTTTGTCAGACTTTATATATAATTGTCTTTGTTACTTCTCGTATATGAAGCAGTATTGGTGTGTAATATCAGACATGGCTTACAATGTTTAGACACAATAAGAATTGTTAGATGCAGTTTCTTTCCGTTCAGGCCTTTTCTTATGCCAGGCTTCTTTGGCATGTACAACAGTTAGTGTGTTTCCATTGCACGTGGGTTTTTTAATATTAGTCTGTATATATGCTGGTTGTACCCGCTGCCCGTATAGATGCCAGGCACATATAAGCCTGCATGGAAATTTTCCCTTGTGTCGCTATGCAGGTGAGACGTGAGAAGGCCAGTGAACTTGTGTGGAAAGTGGCATCCAGCCAGTGAAGCTTTTGTACCTGGTGTTACACAATGGAGTCAGAAGGATTTTTTTTTTTTTTTTTTTGTAGCCTAAACCAGACTCCAGTAATTTTACAACAAAGGGCACAAGCTATGTTGGGAAACAGTCTCCAAATGTTAGGTGTCAGTAATGGCCATGTATTCCTCTTCCATGCACCCCAGATGTGGAGTGATTCAAGGGATACTGGTGTTTTATAAAGCGATGCTATATAGCTAGCATATGCCATCTCTGATTGACGGGGGCCCAAGCTCTGGCACCTCCGCTGATCCTGAAAATTGGCTGCAGTGCTGGCTCAGGTTATGCTCCCAGCCATTTGGCTGTGCATGGTTCTGCAGCTGGCCTCTTCACTTGGATAGAGCTCTGCTGCAGCTCCCTACACAGCGCCACCCCACACATCCACTCAGAGCGGTTGCGGCACAGCTCCATTCAAGTAAATGGGGCCAGCCGCATAACCATGCGCAACCAGGCTGTAAAGAGTCTGCAGTGCTAAGTCAGGACTGTGGACCCTTCATTCTCCGCTTAGTGAGAGTCCCAGAGGTCAGACTCTTACCAGTTATAAAGTGATGGCATATCCTAGAGGTTATCCCTTCACATTATAACATGGGAATACCCCATTTATTATAGCAATGGCCCTGTCATCCTCCCTCTAGTAGTAAAAATTGTCCAAACCCTCCTTCACTACCCACTTCCTTAGTAGTCACCCCTGTTCCAATCCTTCTGCTGGTAGGAACCTACTGTACAAGTAAGTGATCACAATGTAGCTTCCTGATGAGCCTCTAACAAGACTACTAATGTTCTCCTCTTCGGCGTATGTATATGAGCACATCAGATAATCTTAACATACGTTAGTTGCCCATGAATCTGCCTAGAGGTTTACTTATATCTTGTAGTCCTGTCTCTGTTTTTAGCATGATTTTAAGAAACTGCAGTAAGACACGTTGCAGTCATATTGCAGTATGTGAACAGGTTCTGGAGCACTTTATGTGCTGTCCAAGGTAGAACACTAGCATGGCCAAGTGTGCATGTGTCGTGAAGGAAGACAGGGGAGAACAAAAGAATTCCAACATGACCCCCCCCTTTATCTCCCCTGTTAGGAGGACAGCATACACGTCAGGTGGTCCCCCCCCCCCCCCATTCCTGCTGAAATCTACAGGTCAGGCTGGCATACGTCTGATTTGTATGGCCGGCAGACATTGTTCATCATTTATGTAGGTGTATCGGGCTGCTGCTCTTTCAGCCCATAAATGTGATCTGTCTAGCTAGTCCGTTTCAGTTGCACGCCCTGTCATGGAAATGATTTGTTGTTGCTTAGCTTTCTCCTGTGATACTGCTTATGTCGGCACTTCTTAAAATGCATCCAGATCTGCAAAAGTCCAGAAAGATCCTTTAAGGTAATCCTCTCCCATCACTCCCCCTGGAAAGTTTAGTTTATTTTACAGCAGCTGGTATTCTATAAAATAAGAATTCATGAATATGCGTCTTCTCGGTGCCATAAAAGTCTTGGCAGACTCGGTGACCGCACTGTTATTTGCAGCTACTGCTGGAGGATAAGTTCATGTTATGGATACTTTGTGTGATGGGCCAATTCATTAACCCAGTATAGAGTCTTTGTTTTAGCTGTTCTCATCACTGACACCCAGTGTAACTATGTATTTTATTTCCTACAGGACCCTTCAGTCACACAGGTGACCAGAAATGTACCCCCCGGGCTAGAAGAATATAATCCCTTCTCAGATTCCAAAACGGTAAGAATTTTGGATGTTTTGCTATTTCCCATAAGTGCTAGTTTGTCCAGTTTAGAAACCTCATTTTCATATTCCCTATTCGTGATTTTTTTTTTTTTTTTGTTTAAAGGGGTTGTCTAGGAATTATAGTTCTGGGCCAGGAGGCCGGAGAAGGTGAAACATAGAAAAAAAATACTCACCTGTCCTCAGCACCCTCTGGTGCCCACCACCGCTGTCCGTTCTATCGGCTCCCGGGAGATGTTCTGGTGGAAGTCCTTGCCGCGTGTGACCGCTTAGGACTTCTGCCAGAACAAGCCCCCGAGCGCAGCTGGACCGGACAGTGGCAGCACACACCAGAGACAGGCGAATAAATTTTTTTTTTTTTTTTTTTCTCCACCTTCCCTGGCCGCCTGGCCCAGAACTGTAATTCCTAAACAACCCCTATAATGGAGGTGGGGGTTCACATTTGCAACCCATTAATTTAATTTAGCAGGGGATAATGATGATTTTTCCCCTGTGATGGTGCTGCAGGAAGTTTGAGCCCTTTCTGCCAGGTTTCTCACAGATAACAGCAGGTCCATGAAGGTCACGGTTGGAAAACAATTTGTGATAGTCTCATTGTCAAGGAAGACTTCTAACAAGTAGGAGAAACCCTTTAAGACACACAGTCGCCTTCTGAACAACATTTATAGTGTGCATAAAAAATTACAATGCATGCATTGCGTGACTATTTAGGAAAAAAAAAGCTTTAAGATCTGTCCCATGAATACAGTCCTGTCTATGTGTCCTTTCTGAGACCACCCTCTAGGAGCCAGGACAAAGCTGCTCCATACAAATGGCTCCTGTTGTGGCAGAATTGAGCTGTACTTGTATTGTAAGGGCTGCCATTTATCTGAGTGGTCGGCTTGTAATACCACAGGCCACTGCAGGTGAAATGCCTGGCTTGTCGCAACTTCCTTCAGCAAAACCATTTGTTTGACAGTTACCCAGCGTTAGGATCCGCCTTTTGATAGAGGCTGTCTATGATGAGACAACTTTAATGGCAGCCTACATCATTCAGCAGTTTATAGTAATATGCCAGTACTTTATCAGATGGGATGCTATATTTTATATACTAGTCGTCATATACTTTAGAGGGGTTTTACAGGAGTGGTGTAAAAATAGTGATACTCTCCTACTCCAGGTTCCCCATCTGGGTGATGTCCCTTATTCCCTCCTGTTCAGTCACTGGCTGGGGTGGAAGTGCCGAGGCTTAGGTGACCACTGCAGCCAATGGCTGACCTCAGCGGTCATGTGTTGGGTTATCCCCCTGGGTTTTTGCAGAATCCAAAGAAAAGGCCATAAATATATCCTACCCTGCAGATTGACTGTAACTTGCATATCCAGAGCAGATGCCCTATAGAGAAGGCACTAAAGTGTTCCCTTACTCAGATTTGTAGGACCTCCTAGACAGCAAGTTATTTTGATTCTAGCCAGAAATTGGTTATTTGTTTGTGTACTATGAGGCATAGGTTCAGCCCCGTGACATTACAACTAAAGATGCTGAATGTGATGCGTTTTGACTTTGCTCTCTTAGTAAATCTTATCTGCTGATTTTCTCTTTTTTTTTTTTTTTTTTTCCTCAGCCTCAACCAGCAAAAGTGAAAATGCCGACCTCAGCTCCTAGCACACAGCCGGCTATAATGAAGCCAACAGAGGAACCTCCTTCTTACACACAGATTGCAAAGGTAGCATGTTGTCTAATGAGATGTGTCTTCAAGGAAAATGCCAGTGCAAAAGACTTTTTAATAAATAACACTTAAAAGAACTCGTGCTTGGAATCACTAATGGCATGTGAGAAGCAGATGCATGCCAAGGCTTCGTGTACTTACAGAATGCAGTGGGATATAGACCATGGCCCTTCACCCTGGAAACCATGCATTAGATAAGTCCATGTGCCTTGTTAGGACATCTGAATGTAATAGACTAGGTCCTCTCTTTGGGACCCCCCTGTATTAGCCATAGGTCTGCTTTTGATGTGTGTCTTTCGGTAGTGTTCTGTTTGTTGGATGATCTGTCAAAATTGAACAAAACTCTTAGGGTGACAGCACACATAGTATATAGTATATAATATATATATATATATATATATATATATATATATATATAAATAAGAAATGGAAAGGATACTCAGCATACACAAACAAAATCTAAAAAATATGAATTTATTATTTATATCTAAAAAATATTACGTATTTGATAAAATAGACAATAAGAAGGTGTCAGACAAAGGACAACGATCATGTATCAATGTAATACACAAATATGTATATCGGTATAATATATAAATTATATACCAAAGACAATATGTAAATGTGATAGTATCGCATCAAGGGCCATAGATGTATCAACCTATTCAATTGTTAACAGAATGTGCTAACATGTAGGCCCAAATTATATCAACAGTCTAGATGAATAGAGAGATGAACTTCAGAAGTAGTAACCACATAATGACAAAACAGCAAGTGCAAATAATTCATAAAGAAGTTCAATACTATGATCAATTGACTATAGGAAGATACATACCCATAATGTTATGCAGTACAAGACATAGAAGATCGGTGTCCAGCTGACACCACCAGACGTGCGTTTCAGCATACAACCTTCGCCTAGGGTGGTGTCAGTGGTCATGGGAAATGAGTATATATAGGTAAATATGTAAAGTTGAGTCATATCAGGTGTAAATAATGCTCGTTTAATCTATCAGAAACATACCGCTCGTTTAGTGGCGCATGTAGCACCCGGCAACGCCGTGGGTCACATGATGATGCGGGGGCCAACAAACAACATATGTGTATTACATTGATACATGATCGTTGTCCTTTGTCTGACACTTTCTTATTGTCTATTTTAACTCTTTTGTCACACATGTAATATTTTTTAGATATAAATAATTCATTTTTTTTTTAGACTTTGTGTATGCTGAGTATCCTTTCCATTTCTTTTCTTTCAATATATATTGGTATTTTAGGATACGCTTATGTAAGGAGGCTTATTACGTTTGTATTGGGCATTTTTTCATGTGATGTGTTACATGGCTCATTACTAGTTTTTACCATGTTTTTGCTTAGATATACTTTATATAGTAGATGTGTTTATGCCTGACCTGACGATTTTGACAGGCCCAGCTGACTATATAATCTATATGGGGGGTCCTCCCATTTCTCCTGTTATCTGGCAATTTCAACTGCCTGATCCTCTTGTTCTCAGGGAGAGAAGGTGATATGTCTGGATGCCAGGAAGTGCATCTTCTAGAAAATTTGACTCGTGTATAAAAAAAAAAAAAAATCATATTTCTGTTAGCTGCCCCAGAAAGATAAAAAAAAAGTGTAAATCTGTTATTCCATATTTCATCATATATATGTTACTAAGTAGGTAGAGCAGTGTAAAATGAGTAGACGCTGCACTCACACAAGCACTCTGATCTTGAGTCTAACCCCACCAATCTGATATTGATGACCTATTCTAGGAATAGCCCATCCATATCTTGAACCCAGAAAACCCTATAAGTATGATTTGAGTTCGGGTTAATGTCATTCTTATACGTCTATTTTAAGGAACATGCTATAGCCCAGGCTGAACTTCTGAAGCGCCAGGAAGAACTGGAAAGGAAAGCCGCAGAATTAGACCGCAGGGAACGGGAGATGCAGAGTCTGAACCAGCCAGGAGGTGAGTATGGTATGAAAGTTAAATCTGCCATGTCTGCCCAAGGTACATAGTTATGACCCGTCCTGAAAAGTCATTCTATGGCCAGAAGTTCTTGGTGTGCTTATGTTTTGAGTACACCTATATATTGGCATTGCTACCTATCATGCAACCATTCTAGTATGTGAATAGAGCCTTACACTACTGCCAGCATGAATGTATGCCCAGTGAGTAAGTGTGCAAACTTGGGTCAAATTGGTATGCAACAACTGCAATCTACAACACCCAGCCTGAAGCTGTCGGGACTTGCTGGCTGCTTTGAAATCTGTGGCTTACAGGGATACATTAAGGCTGTATTCACACAACCAGGGAAACACGGTCCTTGTCTGTGCTGTGTGGATTGATAGTGAGATGATGCAGTGAGCTCCTGAATATCGGATCGCTACAGTAATGAACTCATAGCTTTGTCAGTTCAGTACTATAGTGCTGCGGCCACATAGGCGCTCACTGCGTCATAACTCACTATGATGCAGTGAGTTTAATTTGCACAACCAAGTTCAGACCAGAGAGTACGACCTACACACGGACCATCTTTCCTAGATGTGTTTAGGCCGTATTCACATGGCAGAGTCCCGTTCACTCTTTTCTCAGAATTCTGTATTGTACCGTTACTCTGTTGGAGGAAATGGAGAATGGGGTGTTACCAGCAGGGGGTGTCCGCTCTCACACCTTTTTGATAGGAAGTTAGAAGAACCCAGTTGTGGTTTTATTTATAAATTTATAAGCGCAGTAAGGTGCTTTTCACATGGAGGAATTCACTGCTGGTTTTGAGGCGGATTCTGCCTCAAAATCCGCTCCAAATTCCATCCAGAATCTGTCTCCCGTTGTTTTTGGACGCTGCTTTTTTTTTATAGAAGTATGAAAAGTAGTGTCCTGCCTGATCTTCCCGTGGATTCTGCAGCTGATTCTGCCACAGAACGCACGGTGCGATAATACTGCCGATTATCTTCATTGTGTCTCCGACTAACTGGCAAGTAAACCTGCCTCTTAATAGCAGAAGGCTGCCTGAAATTCTGTTGGACATACAACAGAGGAACCGAAAATAACCAAGTTGTGAGAAAATATGCTCCAGAATTATTATATTAGGGGAATATAATCATATTATAAAATATATATATATATAATTATATATAGGCAGCAAGAAAAAGAACAGGTGAGAGAGACAGACACATGAGATACCATCATGGAGCACATGGTCTGTAGTTGTATTTCTAGTGATGTTTTCATGATCATGTTAACCGCTTTGTAACGTTACTGAACATCAAATAACGTCTTGTTTATTTCTGTATCTTTTGATATTACAGGAAGAAAGAACAATTGGCCTCCCCTACCGGCAAATTTTCCTGTTGGTCCATGTTTTTACCAAGATTTCTCAGTGGATATTCCTGTGGAATTTCAGAAAACTGTAAAGATTATGTACTATCTATGGATGTGTAAGTGTTATATTCACATGATAAGGAAACCTGCCAGGATGGATTTCAAACAATGGACAATAAGCTGAAAGTGGGTTTCTGGTTGATGTGTGGTTTGCAGAGCTTCGTCCTATATTATGAGTGCAATCCCTCATTAGCAGGAGACCCAAAAATAGAGCAGTTCACGAAAGGGAGTATCAGAGGGTACGGACTTTCAGATTGGGGAAAAGACACTTTGCAATAGTCATTTCCAGGGGATGTATTTTTTATTTTTTTTTTTGGGGTTAAATTACATTCTGTAGGGGGCTGTAAAATTCACCCTAGCAACCCACTAACTGAGATGTTTTCAGGCAAAATCCATAAAGATTTGTACTGCCACTGAAAAAGGCTGTATTTCCAATTTTCTACCATCTACAAAAGTGGTTCTGGTGTCATATGAAAGCTTTCAGTTATCAAAAGCAGAGCTATCACTAGTTAAAAACAGTCTGGAATTTGAGCTGCAGTTCATGCAGTATATAGAAATCACATTCCTGACTTTAACCCTTTAATGGGAATCTGTTTCAGAGACCCAGGGATGGGGAGAAAAAGCAGCTTTATTCATTTGTTCAGATGAGGATCTTGGAGCACAGGGGGGGTTTCTTCTATTACTGTGCACTGCTGCATCATCACTAAACACGCCCATCCTGCATTCATCTCCTTCCCCTGGGCACTTTTTGAAAATGAACGATTTTCCTGGGGTAACCGTATTGACACCTATAATGTTTTTTACTGTTTTGTTGATGGAGATATGTCAAGGCTCTTTATTTGCGGGAGCAGTTGTACTTTTTATTTTTATTTTTTTTTTTATTTTGTACCAGTGTTTGGTATGTGTGACTTTTTTTTTTTTTTTTTAAATTGGGAAGGCAAGGCGACCAAAATGTTATTTTGCAGTGTGTGTGTGTATATATATATATATATATATATATATATATATATATATATATATATATATATATATATAAACAGTACAGACCAAAAGTTTGGACATACCTTCTCATTCCAAGAGTTTTCTGTATTTTCATGAATGGAGTGTTAGAATTTGTATTATGGCAAGAAAAAAGCAGCTAAGTAAAGAAAAACGAGTGGCCATCATTACTTTAAGAAATGAAGGTCAGTCAGTCCGAAAAATTGGGAAAACTTTGAAAGTGTCTCCAAGTGCAGTGGCCAAAACCGTCAAGCGCTACAAAGAAACTGGCTCACATGAGGACCGCCCCAGGAAAGGAAGACCAAGAGTCACCTCTGCTGCGGAGGATAAGTTCATCCGAGTCACCAGCCTCAGAAATCGCAGGTTAACAGCAGCTCAGATTAGAGACCAGGTCAATGCCACACAGAGTTCTAGCAGCAGACACTTCTCTACAACAACTGTTAAGAGGAGACTGTGTGCAGCAGGCCTTCATGGTAAAATAGCTGCTAGGAAACCACTGCTAAGGACAGGCAACAAGCAGAAGAGACTTGTTTGGGCTAAAGAGCACAAGGAATGGACATTAGACCTGTGGAAATCTGTGCTTTGGTCTGATGAGTCCAAATTTGAGATCTTTGGTTCCAACCACCGTGTCTTTGTGCGACGCAGAAAAGGTGAATGAATGGACTCTACATGCCTGGTTCCCACCGTGAAGCATGGAGGAGGAGGTGTGATGGTGTGGGGGTGCTTTGCTGGTGACACTGTTGGGGATTTATTCAAAATTGAAGGAATACTGAACCAGCATGGTTACCACAGCATCTTGCAGCGGCATGCTATTCCATCCGATTTGCGTTTAGTTGGACCATCATTTATTTCTCAAAAGGACAATGACCCCAAACACACCTCCAGACTGTGTAAGGGCTATTTGACCAAGAAGGAGAGTGAAGGGGTGCTACGCCAGATGACCTGGCCTCTACAGTCACCAGACCTGAACCCAATCGAGATGGTTTGGGGTGAGCTGGACCACAGAGTGAAGGCAAAAGGGCCAACAAGTGCTAAGCATCTCTGGGAACTCCTTCAAGACTGTTGGAAGACCATTTCAGGTGACTACCTCTTGAAGCTCATCAAGAGAATGCCAAGAGTGTGCAAAGCAGTAATCAAAGCAAAAGGTGGCTACTTTGAAGAACCTAGACTATAAGACATATTTTCAGTTGTTTCACACTGTTTTGTTAAGTATATAATTCCACATGTGTTAATTCATAGTTTTGATGCCTTCAGTGTGAATCTACAATTTTTATAGTCATGAAAATGCAGAAAACTCTTGAAATGAGAAGGTGTGTCCAAACTTTTGGTCTGTACTGTATATATTTTAATAAGTTCAGCTGCAGAATTTTTTTTTTTATTTTTCATTTTTACATGTCCCCCAAGGGGACTTTAACCTGGGTCTGCAATCCCCAATGCAATGTACTGCAATACATAGTACTATTGCAGTAGTGCAGTACTATTACGCTCAACGCAACATAATAGTATGACGCAGAGCGGGAAGGGGTTAAACTAATATCAACTCCATTTTGTTTATAGCTAGAGCTGTTGTCTTGGTAGCATATAAGAGCTGAGAATTTAAGTAGTATAAAACCAGAGATACAGCCATTTGAGGTGACTATGGTCCTGCATTGAGTACAGCTGTATAGGACAGACTCTCCCTCGCAGTGCTTAGAGCGTTGCTAGTGGGATCTTTACAGCCTGTTTTTTGTTACAGAAATGTTCAATAATCTAAGTTCCTTTTAATATACTTAAACTAACATCACCCTGCACATTGGCAAAAAAACACGGCACTTACAGAAGGTTCTTAAAGGGATGATTTCATCTCCTGAGGGTCTGATTTTTATCCAGTGGAAGTAAGCCATGAATGTCAGCAAGCAGAGATGTCGAAAACCCGTGAGAAATTGATAGAGAAAGTATATTGGAAAATTGTAGAACTTATTAACCAAAAAAACTATGATGATTATTTGCAGAAACTGGACAACCCCTTTAAGCAACACAGACACATTACATGCATATCAGTGAAACATGCAAATGGGACTGGCCATCCAATGTATTTGGAGGTCTGATGGCAGATGCTGGGGACATAAGAATTGGGAAGTTGAATGTTCCTCTGCCACTGCTGTCTGGCAGCAACTTTCGCCACTTTGCGTGCTTGTATATGGGGTGTCGGGCAAATAATTGTCTCTACCTTGAAAATGCCTAGGTTGGCAATATATACAGGGCTTTACCGGCATTGAGCACTGAAGGAAGTAGAAGAATGAATTGCAAGCGGCTTAAAATACTAAGTTCAGAGGAAATAAGCCATCTGTGATAACTGCTTCAGAGACTGGGCCTTGGGTTAGAAAGTGAGCTTTGGATTGTCCCCTACAAAGAAAAATCATTGATGGATAAACCTTAGATAATCTTTAACTTCTTGCCCCATTATATGTTAGAAATCGCTGAGATTTTGATTAATTTCTAAGATTTCACACACACACTTGCGTATTTTGGTCAGTATTTTACATCAATGTTTGTGAGCCAAAACCAGAAGAGAGACATATGCAAAGAAAATTATCATGGAAGGATTTTCACCTCTTCCATGTTTTAAGTATTTGGTCAGTATTATGTATCAGTATTGGAGCCAAAAATAAGGGAAGATATTTAAGGTCCAGAACATTTCTGTGGCTTTCAGTGTATGAAATAATACAATGTGGACAGAGGAGTCTGGCAGTGCTTATTTCCCTCTCTCCATGTTAAATAAAAATACTTGCTCAGAAGAGTTGTGTTTGCATGTTTATAGGGTTTTCCTAAAGCTATTTTGTGTATGGCTGTGTATGCATTTCTCTTGGCGACATTAGAAGTCCGTGTTATTCCTTTTTAAAGGAGTTGTCCTATGATATTACATTTCTCAGAACACAAAACATTAAAGTGTAACTTCCTTTTTTTTTTCTTGCTACTGTGACGGGGATGCTTGGTGAATATTTTTGTAATATACTTAACCTATCTAACTTCCTTTTAATAGAAAACAGGCTGAGATATCATTCATTAAAAACACAAGAATATGATTTTGTATGCAGAATAAAGTGCTGCATATCCAGCTCAAAATCCGGTCTGTGGTTTAACTAGTAATATCGCAAGTTATTTTACAGCTAATACTGCATCAGCAGCATATGAAAGCTGACAATCTATGAATGTGATGCCAGAACCATTTTTGTAGGTTGTGTAAAACCAGAGATGCAACCATTTGAAGTGACCATCCTCCTTTTGGCAAATGCTACAACTCTACAAACTGGCAATAGAAATGTGTACAGATTTCTTTGGTTCCAGCTCAGTTTTAGGGTAGTTAGGGAGCATTTTAGGGCCTGTTTGATAGGTTATTTAAGTATATTAGAAAAATGTTCACAACACCCTCTTCGCCCCCATCCCCTGACACAATAGCAAAATAAATAAGTAAAATTGAAGTTACACTTTTTAACTTTTTTCTATTGGAATCATGAAGTGAGTACGAAATGTGTGTGGTTTGGGTCTTGGGGCAGTGTGCTCTTTCCCAGGTACCCCATATTATAGCACGTAGGGGATTTAAAGGGAGCCTGTCTTGTCTATTTGGGACACTAAACCACCCACAGTTCCTTACGGGCCAGTGGTTTAGTGCCCCATATAGTCTACTCTTAATACTCAGTGCCTGCAATAAAAAAAAAAAAAAAAAAATAGAACTTTTATACTTACCCAGTTACTGTACAACCCGGGCCTGTGTAGTCCTATATTATTCCATGAGTTGTACACCTTGACTTCGGTGCAGATGTGCTGGACCTTGTGTTCATACTTGGCTTCAGTTAAGGACTGTGCAGGCGGCGGGAGCTCCAAGGATCTGTAATTACCTGCACTATTGGGGTTGGCTGACTAGTAAAGGCAGCCCCCATAGCACGACCTGTTAGATCAGGAGAGGGAGGCAGGGGTTGGGACAACCCAGTGTGCAGAACTAGGCCAGAACTCCTGGATCCATCCTCCAGTGTCCACCGGATCACTTAATTTAATCCTAACTCCCCAGACAACCCCTTACACGCTTCCTGACATTTTAGTTTCTGGAATTATATGTGACACTGTTCCTCTCTTCCACAGTCCATACCGTCACCTTGTTTGTAAATATCTTTGGCTGTCTGGCGTGGTTCTGCGTTGACACAAGTCGAGGAGTTGACTTTGGATTGGCTATCCTGTGGTTTTTGCTCTTCACTCCATGCTCTTTTGTATGCTGGTACAGACCACTGTATGGAGCCTTCAGGTATGGTCACATTTCCTGCTGCCACTTGGTGTCCACATCATGTGTTTCAGTTGGTGTAACTTTTTGCAAATTTATTTATTGACAACTTTATTTCTTTTCCTTTTACATCTTATATTTTTATTGCTTCAGGTCAGAGTTGTTTAACTATCTGGCCCCTAATGTATGTTGGGGTCCATCACCCAGACCTAGCGCAGATCAGCTGTTCTGACAGCCTCCAGGCACCAGAAGCTATAGCACTTGGTGGGCCCATCCACTGCATAGTGGTGACACTAGGGAACTGGAGCTCTGCTCCTATTACTTGAAAAGGAGCAGGCTGCGCACGCTCCCTGCCCAATATACCTGGAAGCTGCTGAAATAGCTGATCTGTGTGGGGTCTGGTGTTGCATGTATCAAACATGCATTAGGGACCGGAAAAGCCCTTTAATTAAAGAGAAATCAGATTCTGCACACTTCGGCCTTTTCATCTAAGTGTTTAGTGTAGATCCTGCCAAGATGTGTGTCTCCTGTGAGCTCCTCTCTATAAATCAGTTGTTTCCCTTGTGTACCACTTGTGCTCAACATCAGGAGACGATTTCCAGTTCTGCATACAGAATAGGGCGCACTTCTTAGAAACAGAAAACACATTTTTTTCTTGGCACTTGAACTATATACATTTTCTTGCTTAATCATCTGGCCCGAATCCATGTATATAAAGCATTTAACAGATTCGGCATGTATAGCAGAATTTACTTCACAAATGAGCCTTTCATGACATGTAAGTACTTGGTGTAAATCTGCCAGGCTTAAAGGGTTCATCGAGTTTAGTGCTGCCCCTATACTGCACAATGGTGAGATGCTACTGTACTTCCTTGATCCTATAGCCACCCCTTGTTACCCTTTATTATTCCAGTAAACTACTCATGCCAGTACTTTTATCCTATGTACAACCAACTATCTAAATGTCCCTTATTGTGCTTGGCATCCTATATAGAGCTTTTTGCTGCATGGAGTCAATGCTAAAATATTTTTCATGCCGAGCTTTGGACCCCCAATGGTCTGTAATCTTAAGGATAGGTTATCAATTTTATACTTTTTCATAAATGAATAGCACAGGTTAATATATCTTATTAAAGAGAGAGATTTTCTTCTCCACTTTTCAAGCAGAGTTACTTTCTACATATTGGTCTATGAAGATAGATAGGGGGATAGAAAAGACATCCTATATAATTGCTACTCCTACACTCTGCTATTCTCTGCGCTTTTAACACTGCTAACTTTGTAGATAAGAGGCAACAAGTGCACAGAATGAGGCCATAAATCAATTAACCAGCGGACAGCTGCCTTCTACTCCACCCCTCCCTTCTCCATAGAGCTTTGTGTGTGAGGCTGAATAGGGAGACAAGTATAATGTAAACAAGCAGTCTGAGGATAAGGAGCAGGAAAACAGCTTAATAAGTGGTGAAGGAATCAGATCTCCATAATAGGATATTTTACAAAATTTCTTGTATTCACCTGTACTATTCATTTATGAAAAGTTGTTTATAGCTGCAGGTACAATTTAAAGAACTGGATTTCCACTCTAATAATAATGCGATACTCACATATGTTTTGTCTTTACAGGAGTGACAGTTCCTTCAGGTTCTTTGTGTTCTTCTTTGTGTACATCTGTCAGTTTGCAGTGCACGTCCTACAGGCAGCTGGCTTTAAAGGCTGGGGGAACTGGTAAGTTAGGCACTAGTGGTTACTTATTATTGGATAGTGCAAAAATTGTCATATTCGTTTTTTCTAAAGAAATCCTGTCACCATAAAAATGGTGTGTAATCTGCAGGCATTGTATTGTAGAGTAGGAGGAGCTGAGCAGACTTGAGAGAGTTTTATGGATAACCTGTCATTTATCCATTTAGTTCTCTGCTTAGACGGAGTAATTGAGTCCAATGGGCAGTCCTATCAGTGAATGACAGCTCTGTATGCACAGCCATAGAGGGGAGGCTGTCCGTCTTTGTTAGGACCACGCACTGGACTCAATTACTCCTTCTAAGCGTAGGAAGAACAGAGAAATAAATTGATAAATGACAAATTAAATTAAATCTATTCCCTGAAACCTATATATGGGCTCAGCTCCTCTTGCTCTATGACTTAATGCCTGCGTATTATACTGAATTATCATTGCGAGAGGTTCTCTTTAACCTGCAGCATTGACCAGCCAAAGTCTGTGCTGCTAACTGCACTAAACTAGGACAATTCCTGCTCTACTTCTCTGCTTACCGTCTACCGCTCAGGAGCCGGCGCTCTAGTCTCTCTATGGTGCTGGCTCCTGCACTGAAAACTGCAGTTTACCAACCAGTTTGACACTCTCTTCAGTTTAGTGCTGCCAGCAGCATGGACATCAGCTGGTCCATGCTGCGACTGAGCGGCAGAATTGCCTAATAAAATGTTTTAGAAAAAATTCTGGACTGATAATCATTTATCTTACCAAACGGGGCATGTTTAATGTGATATACCAGGTCACTAAAGCCATTAGACCGCGGATATCTGTGGTGGATTTTGTGACTAGCCGTGTAATTGTTTTTTGTTGTATTTTGCAGTGGTTGGATTTCTGCTCTAACTGCACTGAATGAGAATATACCTGTGGGGATTATAATGATTCTGATTGCCGCCCTCTTCACAGCCTCTGCCGTAGTATCACTAGCTATGTTTAAAAAGGTAAGTGTGCAAAGCCAAGAGCTATTAGTGCTACATTGTAGTCATCTCTACAGTATTACTTTTTATGGCCTGTTCCTTGTTTGCATCTTCAAAACCTCTGCTCTTCCTTGTAATCTGTCATATTGCAGCCTCCAACAAATCCTGAGTTGTGCAATATCTGAAACTTTTTTTTCCTGCACTTTTTCTGTATATGCTGAAGCAGGTTTATAGAGAATTAAAACAGTTGAACTAGCCAAAAAATGACAATCTGCCATTAAAGCAGAAAGTACCCTTTTTTTTTTTTTTAACTTATTTTTTCATAAATCCATAGAGCAGGTGAAGGGAGCAAACTATGCAATATACTTCACTTAAGAAAATGGCCCGTGTCTTGTCTTCTTATCTGAGTTTTTCCATACTCTGTATATAAAGCAGATCAGTTTGAAATAGGCTCTATGGAGAATGAAGGGGAAAGAGGAGAAGAGATATGAGGCAGTCTACAGCATTAAATGAATCATTTCTGTCAGAAGAAGTAGGCTGTGTTGTGAAAAAGTGTCTCTCTATTTTGATGCTCTCTCTGTTTGATGAGCTGCTCTTTTCCTCCCTCCTCCCCTCTCCATAGAGTTCTCTTGTACAAATTTGATCAGTGTCAGTAGGAGATAAGTGAAGAAACAGACACTTTTCTTATATAAAGTATATTACAAAGTGTGTTATTGTCACTGCAACTATGGATTTATGAAAAAAAAAGTGTAGTTACTCAATGACACTTTCCTTTAAATTGTATGTTGCCATTTAAACACGCTGATCCAGCCTTTTCTGGCGGTGGTATGAGCACATTTTTATGGTGGTGGAGGGTGTTAGAAGCAAGTCATTGAGCTTGAGTCTCGTGTATGGCCAGTTTTATTCTATAGTAAATGGCATCAGTTCAGCTCCTGTATTACTAGTAACACACATCAGCATACGGTATACTGTATACAGACTACAGCTTGGTGGCTCTCCCACGGTATGTTGCTCTGTCACTAAACTATACAGCTCCAGAGTCTGTATGGTGCAGGTTTCCAGCAAAAGATCATGATGGGTTACCTTCTGCGGGGGTACAGGTGCTCCTCTCTCCTCATGACCTCTGATGTGTCACTTAAAGGGAACCTGGTTAAAACCAAGGCTTTCCATGTGGAAATTTCCCAAACAGCCCCCCTGTAAGAATCAACTGTGAAGTGTGTGTGCGTGTGTGTGTTTGTGTGTGTATATTTATGGCTTTTTATTTTATGCCACTCTCATCACTTTTGTGAGAGAGGGCATAGTGAGGGTTATGACGTGGGCAGGGGCCACCTACTATGGTTTGGCGTAGATTGCAGTGCAAGCAAACAGCCCAGCCTAGTGTGTGCCTGATTTATGAGGAGCAATGCGCCTTGTCATAAATGAGGTGCACCCTCAGCCGGCTCTGGAGATATGAAGATAAGTGACTTGAAAACTGTAATCTTCATGATTTGGGGGGTTTTTTTTTATGCATGAGGTGTTCATAGCCTCTACATTTTGACCTACCTTGTTGCACTTGTTATTTTGACCCTTGTTGCTTGGTTATGTGTCTTACAGGTGCATGGACTGTACCGGACAACAGGTGCCAGTTTCGAGAAGGCCCAGCAAGAGTTTGCTACAGGCGTAATGTCTAACAAAACCGTGCAGACTGCTGCAGCCAATGCAGCCTCTACAGCTGCCAGCAGCGCTGCCCAAAATGCTTTCAAGGGTAACCAGATGTAAAGGATCCCACCGAAGGCAACCATTACCACTGTCATCTCTCTTCAGTCACGCTCTCTTCCTCCAGCCGTGTTTGCAACACCCACAAAAGACTTTAAATTGCACTTGCCATGTGTATCTGTTACATTCAGCCCATTCTGTGCCAGGAATTAAAAGAAAAAAAGGCTTCTCAGGCACTTTATGGGTCTATTGGTTGTGCATGGTGAAAACAATGATGCTGTTACTGGATCTCTTGTATATTTCTGTCCCTCTTTCCCAGCCCTTCCTATCACTGAGCTCAAAATGCTCAGACCCAAATCCTGTCTAAATACTTGGGGGGTTACTGTAGTGTAAGGGCGTAACTAGATTGGAATTGTGTTGGGTTCTAAATGCAGAAAGTATTTAACACTTTAATGCTCAAAGTGCACATTTTACGTATTTTAGGATACACTTTTTGTTGGTACTTTAGTCTCTTTTGAATATAAAACAACATATTAATCTCAGATCTGTAGAAGTGGCCACTCGGTTATTAGAAAAGCCGATGAGCACTGTCCATACTTGCACAAGGTAAGTAGTCGGTGTCTGATTTTATGTGCAGTTTTTCGGATGAAGCACAAACGGTACTTTAACCTGATATAGTTCCTAGATGTGAAGCTACACGGCCGTTTTAAGTCTTCATTCCTGGGGTTGTTTCTACCTCCGCAGGATCGGTGTGTACTTGGGATTGTCTTTCCTTGAGACAAGTCTCTGGTTGCTGTCAAGGTCCAGTAGGGCTGAAGAAAGGGAATCTGTATCAGTGTTTGTGCTGGATTTCTTCATAGCCTTTGTGTTTTTGTGTGTTTTGTGATGTCTGCTTAAACACTCCTGTTTTGCGGTTTTGTTATTTAATGCAGTGCATTGTTTTGCTTGAATTTTTTTTTACGTAACTTCTAGTGGAAGTACATTGTTTCCCCCCTTTATACAATGAAAGTCTTTACCGCTAGCCAAGACTGTTTCTGATTGCGTAAGTAATACATTAGCAATCTGAACCGCCCCGGGAGACTGATTCTGTTATCATAATTTCTATATGTTGGCACACTTAGTTGGATTTTTTTTTTTTTTTGTCAGTCACAGTGGAGCATAAAGGGTTTTTCTGACACTTAAGAGCTGCATGTCTGTACCTAATGCTGGCCATAGGCTTGGGATAGCTTAAAGAAACACTAAACATAAAAAAAAAATAATGAACACCAAAATTCAGCAAGAAATATACCCTCAGTTAATGCAGAAACTGTTGCAGGCTGACGTAATCTTGACCATGTCTTGAAGTCCAGCAGGGTGATCTGTTTCTACAGGGGGTCAGCCTTACCAGTCTCTTGTCCTACTACAGACAGAGCGGATGGATTGGTTCCTGCTACAGCCAGTTATCTTGTAACTAGACACAGTGAGGAGCACGATGGGGACATGGCTGCTCTCCTGGGATACATAAAACTGAGAAGTAGCTAAAGAATTCTTCTTTAACGGTAATATGAGACAACATACAAGCAAGGAGGAGGAGGGCTGGGATATTTTAATGTTTTGTGCATTTTTTGTGTTTAGTGCTCCTTAAAAAGAGCATATAACATGCAAGCTTAGCTTGTCTGCATGTGCAGACTGTTTAATGGAGAAAGGGAGTATGAGCAGTGCCAGAGGTGTCCACAAACCACATATATACATACGTACATAAATGTATACAGGGGTATCGAAATGATTGGACAGGGAAAAAAAAAAATCTATGGTAGCCCTCAGGCAAAAGTCTTCCAAGACTCCTAAATGCTACATGACCAGCGGATCCCATCAAATTGTCCAGCTTTACCTGCAGACAGGCAGTTCGCTCCTTTCAGAAGGAGAAAGTATATAACCTATCCTTAACCCTGAATTTTACTTGTCGTATTATTATTTGCATTGGTATGTATAGGAGCCATGGCTATAAACCTGAATTTTCCATGTGATCTGATAGGAATAGGTATCATTTAGTTTGGTGTTAGGGGGCCCTGAAACCTGTTTAGTCTTCGCTCCAGCCTTGTGTATTTTATAGGAGCAGTGCCAGAAGCAAAACAGGGGAACATGGAGATAGAAGTAATAGATGATTATGACGATGGCCATTAGAAGTGTTGAGCAATTGCTCTATAAGTAAGGGCTGCACCTTGGTATGTATGTCTTTATAGCGTCCTGTGTATGTTTAGGCGCACAGGACTGAAACACTAGGTAAGAGAAACACTAGGTAAAGTAATGTTCCTCGCTGACCTCCCTTTTAATGTACGTTGTTTGTGCTGTACTGCAGGAGGAATGCATTATAACATCCCATGTCACCAGTAGAAAGCGTCCTGTTGCAGAGGTACGGCTCACACCCGGTGTATTCAGGATAGACCCTGTGATGATGAATGCATGAAGTGTTATGAAGTTACGATTTTTACTTTCTTTGGTGACAGCCTCACAGACATAGTCATAAGATTTTCCTTGGTCATTGCAAATCCATTAAACAACTATGCAAAGTATGCGTAACAATGTAGGATAACCTTTGCACTCTCTAATAACTGCGGTGCAGTCGCATGCTCTTCACTATCAGCTTGAACTTCATTAGGTCTATCCCCCCAACATAAAGTGAGCCACACAATTCAGCCTTGAGCAACATTGGCAGTATTTGATGGGCATTGTGCTGTAAGAACCTGTAGAATCGACAAGTGACAATTGGGGCAAAAGCTAAAAGTCCATGCCATACAGTTTTACCGAATGGATCTGTGATCGTGTTTTTCCAGGCTAAAAATCTTGATGACCTAGGTCATTAATATTAGATTGATGGGGTTCAACACCCTTATCCATCAGCTGCTACAGAGAAATGGAGCAGGAAACAGACCAGGTTTCTGCAGATCTCCCATTCATTTGAATGGAAGCGAAGTTGTAGTGACTCAGTTCAGCATATGTACTGCTTGGTCAACTGAGCATGCATGTGTATGGGGAGATGGTGTTCACCTGACAACTTTCTTGTGTATGGCCAGCTTTAGGACACATTTGCATTGACGCTTTGATCTTATTGCCATCAAGACTACTGCTGGCTGGAATCGCACACGCAGTTTTTTCTGGCAGTTTTAGGTGATGATGTCTGAGGCTGTAGCCTTGTATTCTGTAGTGAATAACAGGATCCAGTTCAGACTATTGATGAATATTTTGCAGCCCAAAGATGTTAGATGTTTGGCAGTCATCAAATGTGTCATCGCCTCTACAGTCTGAGACCCATGAGATTGCTGCAAACACCTTGCCTTAAAGCGGTTGTCACAGATCATAAAATGAAATGCACAATTCAGGGGAGGGCTAGAAAATATTCATTCTTACTTCCCTGTGTCCTCCCTTTCTTTCCTGTGCCGGGCTGGCTGGCACTGCTGTCTGTGTTTGTATACAGGACAGTTGTGGCAGTGATGTCGGGTCGACCAGACCGCTCTCAGCAGTATACAGCGCAGGAACAGAGGGGAGGATGTAGGTAACTATGAATGCATTTTTATTTTCTAGTCTGCATTTAGTTTTATCATCGCAGAAACCCCTTTTAGGCTAAGGCCCAACGTAGCGAAACACGGCTAAGAAAAAGTCCGCCAAGAAAATCTCATCGTAAACGCTGCAGAAAAATCCACAGCGTAAACACATCGTGGTTTTTTTTGTTTTCCCCCCCTCCCCGCTGTGTTTTTCATTGCGTTTTTGAGTTTTTCTCTGCTGACGTTCTTGCCTTATTATACCTATAGGGAAAACGCAGGTATAATTGACATGCTGCAATTTTCAAAAACGCCGGCGTTTTTGAAAACGTACATTTTTTTTTTTTTTTTTTTTTTCTGCAATGTGTGGGTGGGATTAGCCAGAATCTCATTCACTTTACAGGTACTGTAAATCGCAGCATTTTTGCACCGTGGTGCTTTAGCCTTAGGATAAGTTCTGATCCTTCACATTGGGGATTTTTGCTCGGCTCTCTTGTCCACTCTGATAAATTGTCTTTTCTTTCCATAGCTGGCCATACACATTACAGAACTGGTCACGCCATAGGGCAGTATTCCACTCTGCAGCCAAATACTCTCCAGATTCAGCTGTTATGCTAGTAAATCTGGATGTGATAGCCGAGAGATCCTGGTCAGTATAATGGTCCCATTGTCGATAGTCTGCAGGTGTATTGCAGCCAGTGCCCATTGCCTTGTGGACTCGTATGAGAACAGATTGACATTGTACATGATGTCCATACTTTAGGATAACATTGACTACTGACTGGGGATTCAATTCTGTGAGACATTCACCTCCATTTGCATGAAAGTCTAGCTAAATCTGAGGCTCGCTTCTTGAGATAAGCAAACTGAGCTGTGAGAGACCTCTATACCTGAACCTACATTCTGCCCTTCACTACTGGCACAGTCGACTGAGTCCATACTTTTATTTGGATCGGATGATTTTGTGTTCTGCACTAATATTTTAATTCTCAGCATACATTACATGGGCCCATTGGTTGCCCACAGTGGCGGTAGATATTTTTGTTAATGGAACCAATATTTCAGAGGCGCTAACTATCACTACACTAGCAACTAGTGACACTGGGGCATTGGTTAAGTAGACAATATGGCTTCCGTCGCTGTGGTGTAAATAGCGGGTCTCCTTTATCGGACAGCGACGATATCAAATCTAAACACTGGAATGTCGGCACTCTACAATATTTCTGTATTGTAAAGCTTGGATTTTATTTATCTGAAGGATGTTTGTATATTTTGTAAATGACTAATATTGCTCTCCCATTACAGTCAAATAAATCATCGCCCTGTACAAACGTACTCTCGCCCACTCTGTGTTGCATGTCTGAGTAGTTCAGATGTTTTGTATATTTATTGTATTAACACAGAGTGTCATAGAATAAAATTAATATTTACCAACACGTGTCATGGTTTGTCGACAGGAAGCCATGTGATCGTCGGTCCTGCCAATTTTCTACACTTGCTTTCAGTAAGTGTACTGAAAATGTTTCTCTTGAAAGGGAACCGGACTGCTGTTTTTTCTGTGCGTGACAGTACAGTGACTATGTTGGGGCAGCTATACTTTTGTCTTTTGGAACTATGGAAGAATTTATCATAAGGATAATTTTTTTTTGTTTTGTGAGTAGCTGTGGCGCATCTTTGGCAGTGCAGATAGGGAAGCCTTGGCCCCACAAATTCATTATAACTCATGCCAGTTTTCTGTCCCTGACTGGCATAGACATCCATTCAGGCACCTGATTTATTAAGAGGCTTGATAATTCAGGTGTCCCTTACGCCAGATGGGGCCTTTATTTAGACTAGACTAAAACACCAGTCTTAATAAATCTGCCTCTGTGTTTGATAAAGTTGGTGCAACTGTAAGTCTAAGACAGCATGCATACCACCGTGTGCATGCCGCTGGCCATGATTGAACAGCATGGGAGGCACACGGATGTCTGTATGTGCTGCCCGTGCAGCGATTGTGCTTCCACGGCCCCATTCATTGGGGCCAGAGAGCATGGCTGCAAAACTCTGGACAGGTCCTATTCCTTTCTGGGTTTTGCAGCCATGCTCTCTGGCCCCAATGAATGGGGCTGTGGAACACAGAATTGTGTGCATGGGGCCATAGAAATGAATGGGTCAGTGTGCTATCTGGGAAAAACCCGAATAGCACACTGAACTAGCATGTACAGTACAGACCAGTAGCAAAAGGTGGCTACTTTGAAGAACGTAGAATATAAGACATATTTTCAGTTGTTTCACACTTTTTTTGTTAAGTATATAATTCCACATGTGTTAATTCATAGTTTTGATGCCTTCAGTGTGAATCTACAATTTTTATAGTCATGAAAATACAGAAAACTCTTGGAATGAGAAGGTGTGTCCAAACTTTTGGTCTGTACTGTATGTGCATGGGGCCTAAGCCTAAATTCACACAACCATGGTAGTAAACTAAATTGACGTGTTTTTTTTTTTTTTTTTTTTTTTTTGATCATTTTGCACCCAAGGGGAACCCATTTTTACAGATCCCTCGTACATTTTAGTGTATTGAGGGATCTGTGAAAACAAACAAAAATAGGATACGACCTATATTTTAATGGTCTGTTAGAACGGACCCTCAGAATATCTGTCATGTGATTAGCCCCCATTCACATATGATGAGGCTAAGGGAATGTTCACATGGAGGAATTTGCAGCTGATTTTGAAGCGGATTTTACCTTAAATATGCTCCAAATTCCAGACAGAATCTGACTCCCTTTCTTTTCAATGTGGGCAATGACCACATGTGACATTCTGTGTACAGTATACATATATACATTGCCGGGGGTCCTGCTGGGATCTCACTGATCCCGGACATGTATATGCATGAGAACGAGGGAATTCTCTGGGCCTTCTTACGTTCACTTTTTTGCTGCCTGTTTTCACTCCCCTTTTTGATTGGCTGCTCCTTCCACCTCTTACCGATCTGTCGCTCACTTACTCCTCAGTGGTAAATAACACGAAGCGTCGTCTTTTAGAAGATGTGCTGCAGCAGCTGGTTCAGTATATAATAAAGCTCAGTAGTTGCTGGAACACTCTTTGAAGATGAGTCAGATTTGTTAGTTCCTGATTCTCAGCTGCTGCAGAACCTCTCTAACATAAATTACATACTATAAACTGGATAATAAGAAACGGTTGTGCATAGCTGGGATGTGTATCATAAAGCATCATCTTTCCCTCCATTTTAGGAATATTAAAAGTAATGTCTGAGGCTGTTGTGCTATAGGAAGGACAGATAACTGCAGCCTTTGGTATAAGAAGTCAATACTGCTCTATATAACAACTGACATCCACTAGAGGCTGCTAAAGAGTACACGTCCCAAAATAAATTATATTTAGACTTCACTATGTCTAGGACAGGGAAAAAGGGTAACAGTACAGTAAAATTATTTTGGATGTACAAATGTATTACATTATTCTAAAATGACAAAAAAACCAAACAAAATAACCAAACAAAATATTGGCAATTAAAATAAATAAAGAATGAAGTATCTCCTTTTGATGCTTACAGATATGCATTTCCACAATTTTTATTTTTTTTTTTTTTTTTTTGCCTGTTTCCCGAAATTTCCTAAATGAATTAGCACCGCCGGACACTTCTTGTGCACTTGCAGCAACTTCTCTCCTTCCCACCCCAATGTTTAAATCCTGTCTAATTCCTGATCTCTTTTTTCCGTATTAAGGCTTGGGATACACAGGACAGGTCTGCTGTAGGGTTTCAATAGTGGATATCCCACAGCAGACCCGGCTACAACAAAAACCAGATGAATTTAGCTGGTTTACGCCATGCCCTTCAGCTGTGCCTCCCAGGCAACTGGCCTGACTTTCAACCTTTGCATTGCAATATTTGACATGCTGACCCAGGTTCTTCCCTGCAATGTGTGATTCTGGTAAGCGTTTGCAAACGTGCGCTGATTTTTCCTGGCCTTAGTCTGCAGTTGAGAAAAGTTGGGTCCCCCCACTCCTATTACCATTGGATGGTTTGCTGCTCCTGATGAAAGCTATGCTCTTGGCTGATCTTAATCGGATGTTTATGGCCAGCTTTACTGTATGATAAGGTGTATGGTTTCCATAAAAAAAAAAAATATATATATATATATATATATATATATAAAGTATTTTTTCCCAAAAGAGCCGAGTAAACTCCGTCAAATGGACAAGGTGGCCTCTCATGAGACTTGTCACAACTGCTGACTTGTTTAGTTAACATTTCACACCCATAAAGAGATTATATGGGAATTTTCACATCTCTTGGTACACAAGGACATTGTTTGCATTCTGGATTGTAACACAGTCTTATCTATTGTGAATTAATCTGCACTTCCTCCAACTACCTGACAAAGAAAACCCTACTGTCCTCATACATGTCATCCTGATTCTCCGGCTCCCGTTTCATACCTTCAGCCTGAGCAGACACGGGATCAGTTATTCTGGATGTTGGCCAGAAACAGTGGTTACTTCTATAGGGTGCAGAATTAGGTCACATTCACAGGAACGTAAGACGGTGCCCCTTTGTATCTGTTATACTGAGTTATTAGACATTGGGTCAAGCTGTGAATTGTGCCAGTATTCTATATACACTATGTGAAATAGAACCAGTACAGCAAGGGATTGTCCCAAAATAGATATTGAGCACAATTTAGGCTCAAACTGGCCTGCAGGGGAGGAGGTGAATTCCCTGGAGGACCCCTGAGCCAGGATGGGCATTTTTTTTTGTTTGCTTGTTTAAAAAAACAAACAAAAAAAAAAACAGCCTGAAATGTATTCATTCTTTGCAAGAGTTTTTCATGACACAATTTTTAACATGCATTTTATTCAGGCAGAAAAAAAAATGCCATATCCAGAGCATGCAGCAATTTACCCAAAATGCTCTGTTTCCTAACCTGGGGCCTTAGCCTGAAAGTGACAAAAAAAAGGCTCAGCAAAGAACTCACTGGAGGGAATTTGTTACTCTATTTCCCGGCTGGTCCTAACTGTGCTAGAATTACTAGGGAGGTTCCGTGTGCCAGAGTTGAAATCTATGGCAATAATGTACAGGCGTAGATTTCTTGTAACTTACACCAATTTTCTGATGTGAGTTAAGCACAAAAAATGCTCATAAAAAAATCTAGTGAAAAATGTAATAATGGTACAGTAACTGACTTTGCTTGTGGCATTGTTTGCCATCATGGAGTACCCAAAACGTATCCCAGGGTTGTCCCCCAAATAGTATGAAATCTCTCCTCTTCATTATTCAGGAGGGCAGTCTGGTGTTCAGGGGTCCTAAACTCCCTGATTCTAGCATATAACTCCTCCAGCGAGGGCAGGGGGTTTCACCTTCAATATTTAGCTATAAAACCGACATCTGGCTGAAGCAAGCACATCTAATAGGAGCTACAGGGTGTGTTTATGTAAGCGCTCAGGGGGGCAGATTAAGAAGGTATGTCTTAGAGAGCAGGGGGAGGATTATTCCCAACACCCGTTCTAATAATGTCTGGACCTGTCACCAATAGGGCTGGAGTATGGGGTACAACTAAAATAGGTGAAGTATATGAGTCGGAAGGGCCAAAGTCATTGTTATATATGCTGGAACTAGTAGACATCGCAGTATGTGTTCGAGTAGCTTGTACTGTAAAAGTACTACAAATTTATGTTAGCGTTATATACCCTGAAATGCCCTATAGGTGGCAGCATCATGCACTGCAATAGTTGTCCTTTCTTGGTTCATATAGTATTGCCCTCTAGGATTGAAGCTCTTCACAATATACAACCACAGCGCAAAACCATATTGACATGCTGCAGCATTCACCCTTTTGGCCATATGGCTCAATATTCGATTAGAGTTTGTGTAATCTGAGGGTTAACGCATATTTTATAGTACAAGTATATTGTATACTCTATTAACAGATAGCATAAACTCATGATTTGGTGACTGAGAAGCTGGGTGAGGTTAGATGATATACTTGTAACTTTGGATAAATCAATAGTACAGTGTATACATGAGTAGCACTATTTCTGGCCATTATATGACTTATATTGTGCATTTTTAGCAGTTCTGCATGCTCTGTCTATAATTGTCAGTTGCCTCAGAGCTAGTGAGCTGTAGACTATCTGCTAGAAGGCGCTCTCTTATTAAGAGGCATCAGCAGCATCATATAGGGCATTATGGAAAACTACTGACTTGATATGAATAAAGCACTTGGGCTCAGATAGAAACTTCCTACTTATCTCTAGAAACATCTGCTATGTCTATGTATCACTTCCTTCACTACTGTGCTCACTTCAATGACCGTTACCTGATAATTCAGTGAGCTTCAGTCCATTTGGCTTTAGTAACACAAATTAAGCAAAGACTGCAGAGTGAAGGTCAGTTTAGTAAGGAGGGAGGAACAAGAGCTAGATAAGCAGACAAAGAAACATTTATATCTGATATATTGCAAAGTTTATTGTATCCTCTTACACTATTGATATATGCAAAGTTTGTTGAAAAGATAATTTTCATTTAAAGGGAGTCTGTCAGCAGAAAAATCTGAATCAAGCAAATGACAGCACCTTGTGGGGCGACAATGCAGAATAATAAATAAATTTTTGGAAAGTGTAGAAGCCGCTCTACAAGGTATGGTCATTACTTTGATATTTATTTTTCTGCTGACAGACTCCATGTAAGGTAGTATTACCCAATTCTCATTTAGCTGAAAACTCTTTATCCTACCCATTCCCCCAGATACACATGGAAACTAGGCTCAGCTGAGCATGCATGTGTTCTTACTGTGGAGTAAGCGGCTGCCAGACACCTTTGATATTCTTATACTGTGTGGGGGTCGGTAAAGTGGAAATATACTGTGTAGTTGCCAATAAAGAGGGCAGTATACTGTGTGTGGGCCAAATATGGGGGCAGTATACTATGTGTGGGCCAGTAAAGGAGTATAATACTGTGCGGAGCAGTCCTGTGTAATATATGGAGGGGTGCAGCATGCAGCATAGGGAGCTTGGCACTTTACTGGACAAAATAGTACAGCAAATGGGGCAGGTCATTTAAAGAAGGGGTGAGGACGGCAACATTTTGATTAGGGGCCTCCAAAATGCCAAGTCTTCCCTGACCAACAGGCCTCGAGGTGATAAGGAACTTGATGGCCATACATTTCACCCCTAAATGGTTAAGAGCAACATCCTACACAAACCTGAAAAAGTGCACGCACAGTGAAAGTAAGAAAATTAACTTAAATTACAATAATTCCTTTATTTTCAAAGCTAAAAATATATGTCAGTGGAAAGTGTGTTGAAGGAATGGCATCCCATCCTTATTCATTTGGGTCACCCCATAGGTCACCACCTTTTTTACTGGAGAACACAATGAAGGGTACAATCCTGTAGGTCCACCTCTCATTTACCTTGCACAATGACAATAGAGTACATTCTTCGCAGGCCAACAATGGTGCATTCAGTGACTTATTAGTACAAATACCAATTACTTCTAGAGTGCATCCATGCGCTGGAATCATAGTGAACTTTTGACTGTATAATTGTTGCTTCCACCATGGCCAAGAAAGGAAAATCGTAGCCCATTAAACAATATGAAAGAACAGAAGACGGATTACAAGAAAGATCTAATTATACACCATACAAAGAAGTCTTACTAGGACTTACAAGAAAGCCAAACATTGTTATACAAACGTCTTTGTTGGAAAGCCTCACAGAAAGGAATGATGATGTCATCAGTAGACGAAAAACATAATTCCAGCAGTAGATGTCAATAAGATAGTTATTAATGAGATGTTTTCACCTACAGCAGATTTCATTCAGATATGACATGTAGTGAAGCAGCGGGGATATGGATTTGGGTAATCTGAAAACAAAATATAATATTAAAGGGTTTCCCATTAACAGATCTATATTTAAAATTGTAGACAATTAAAAGTTAAATATTTTTGCAAATATAAATAATTACAAAATTTGCAAGTTCTAAAGATTTTCTCTAACCATCTCGGTCTTGTGTATTGATCAATTACCAATGGATATGACCAGAAATACAAGAACTTTCTATGGTCTGGGACTTGTCAGAACCCTGCCATGATTTCCTTATTGTGGACAGGTTATCATACAGGGACACTTATTGTATCCAGGTTATCCTCTCATCATGGCTGGGTTCCTGACAAGTCCCAGACCATAGAAAGTTCCTGCATTCATGGTCGTATCCACTGGCAACTGATCAATATAAAAGATGTCACCACTAAGATGGTTAGAGGAATCTTTGCAAAATAAAACTTATATTTCCAAAAAGGTTAATTAGTAATTATCCACACATTTAAATATATTTATGTGCAATGAGGAGAGACCGCCAGCTATGTATTTTCCAGATATGTATTTTGCGTCAGTGTGTTGTCACGTGCTCATGTTGCTCCTGCACAGTGGGGCAGCCAGGTCTGTTATCAAAACCAGTTTGGCTACAGGAATGGGGTCTGGCTGCTTTGCGCCCAGATCCTTTGTTGTTCTGTCCCTGGCTCAATTAGCATAGCTTTGTTACCATAGTTATCTCCGCAGGGGTTTCCTGCAGAGCCTTTGCTGTAAGGGCCTTAAGCAAACAGAGAGCAGCCTCCATGTCTCCAGCCACAGATCAAAGGAGATATGTTTTTTGTCCATATTTCCCCAGCCAAACCGCCTATCATTGCACCAATAAATTCCTCAGGTGCGTCTGGCCAAGGCGCACGTTTGAAGCCCACACAAGGTACTGTTCAAAGCCTGGAAAAGATCCAGACACTGATCTCCTTACCCAAAGGGGATTGGGGTGTCCTTCTTCGTGTCTACACGATGGGGATCTTTCCACAAACCCTATCATACCTCTTGCCCGACGCTATGGTCATTGGGTGGGGAGATACGATGAAATATGGTTCTGGGAATTTCAGGATGGAGGGCGGGGCTCCTCCTACTGGTGACATCACTAAGGAAGTTAAATGTTGAGTTGAGTTAAATGTTCTCAGACCAGGGAAAGAAGGGTCTTTGTTATCCTGGAGAAGATGTGACAGCATGTAGGAGACACATGCTCTGTAACTTGCTTAAGCTTGCGCCCTAGGCCCAAAACTGCTAGGCCTAGAGAAACGGACTATCAACTTGTTCTGGTATTTTCCTATCTTTTATTTCCCAATTTATTTTCTGTACTGTATTTTGCTTTTACCGGTATTTGCTTCTTAATTGATATGTATCTCCGTATATGTTAGTGCTTAGTACTAACCCACTGGGTTTAATAAATATATAAAATTTATAAAGCTCATATTATCCTATAAACCCGGTCTGCTCATGCTGTGTGAGTGGGAGGTAAAGAAGGTTGATCGCAGGTGTGTCAGGTAACGTGGTAAGGCGAGATCCTTCACTTTATGTTCATGGGAACCCTCCTTTAAATAAATGCAGACTTGTATATTCCTGGTGGTTCTACCGCTGGACCCAATGAAGCTGCAGAGTTTTTCCTATGGTTAAAGTGGTTCTGCCTCATAGCAGGAATATATAGGGGCTTGAAAAAATTTACATGTGCATGGAACAATATGGAAGTACAAATATATGGCAGAAGAGGTGATGCTGTAAATAGTAGTTGTTTCCCTTCTTATGGTGTAATATGGCAATTGTTTATCCCCCTTGGCAGTATGTCTGACCACCAGATTTCTTCTATTTAGCAACACAGGCAGAAAAATGGAGTTCCAACCCTTTGTAATATATTAAAACACATGTGCACGAGGTCTTGCTTTGTCAGGCCAAAGGTTGTATGGACTTGACAAGTGACAACCACTTTTGTAACCCAGACGCCGACTCTGTGCTGTTGAAATCCAGTGCCATTTGCTATTAGCATCAGCTCAGCAGATAATGCAGTAGACATAACATGGTAACTACTGTGCCATGTGATCCCTATAACATAACATGATATGGATTTGCAGTAAACCACATATCACATTAAGTACGTGACAGGCCCCACTGTTCCCATTACATGACACATGCTATAACATGGCACATTGATTAGTTTCCTGGAGGATTAAACAGATACATTTGACCTCCCAATTTCCACATTCCTGCCAGGAACGTTCTATACAGCCCATTGCTCAGCTGCTCTCTTCTTGTCCCACCACCGTCAATGGGCTGCACAAAGACCTCCACTACTACGAGGCCCAGGAGCCCCACAGGAAACAGAAATCTAAGCTTATTTTTTTCAACTTTACCACTTGGAAACTGGAGGAAAGTATTAATATCTGCAGCGCTGGGTTCACCGTCTGTTATAAATCACTGCCACATTGTATATGGATGACAAGCACTTCTCACAGACCTTTACCCCAAAGGGAAACCCTATCCTTTTACTCCTCAATTCCCTGAAAACCGTTCTTGAACATTGACTAGCTCCGCACTCACATTTACGTTATTTACTCTTAGAATGAAATTTTCTCTATAAAGTGAAACGTGAACGAAATCTTCAAGACATGAGAGGCATGATCCGGGGACGTCACTAGCAGACCATCTAATAGACTATGAAAGAAATCATCACACTTTCCATTCTCAATGCTCGAGCTGTAAAAATAATTTCTCAGTTTAAAGCCACAGCTGGACGCGGCGGTGAGAGGCTGGGGAAAGAATCTGAGGCACACTGGTTAACCACAAACTCACAGAACATTAGGGAAAAGTTTGTTTTTCCTTCTACATTAGTGAATGTCATAGTAGGGAATGGAGACAGTAGGAAGTCAGGCTTTTTTGGATTCTGACATGTTCTGACAACCCACCTAGAGGCCGCCTTGCTTCCTGATCTTCTAAAAGGGGTTTTCCAATAGTTACATATTGATGACCTATCCTTAGGGTAAGTTATCAACATCTGATCGGTGGGGTTCCGACACCCAGGCCCCCAACAGATCAGCGGTGGCGCTCGGGTGATCACTGCTTCTGCTTCACAGGTAAGTGATGCCATAGTCATTCATCATGTGGACTGTGTGCAACTCAGTCCCATTAAAGAGAATGGGGCTGAGCTACAATACCAAACAAAGAAGCCGTACAATGTACAGTGCAGTATTTGGTATTCACCCAAATGCTGCTGTCTCTTCAAACAGCCTATAATGTGAGGGAAGTGGGGGGGGGGGGTTTATACCTACCGGTCTCATATTGATGACCTATCATATATAGTTGCCTTCTGGAAAGCCACTTTCTGGGTATGGATCAGGGATGTAACTATGCATCCGGATGTAATATCCATATGAAAGATGGTGCAAGGGACACTCTATCCTGCAAGGTGCAGAAGCAGGGTCCAGACCCATGAATCAACAATGAAGGAAAGACTTTGCACTCTTGATGAAAGTAACTCAGGAAAAAGTGGTAATACCGATTCTATGCAGAGATATTACCGCTTTTTCCTCCGCGCTGATGCCATTTCTCCAGTTATAGAAGTCTGACAAAGGTATAAGGACCAAAACGTTACTCTATTTGCAACTAGTGTGGATACTTATCTTCTGGTTGTGATACCACATGCCTGGTGGTGAATACATTACTTTCACCATATAAGAGTGCAAAGTCTTTCCTTTATTGTGGAGGTAAAATGTGTCACCTCCTGGAGCCCTAAGCGGAGGAGGCCGTGGACAGAAGTGGGGAAAGGTAAGTAAAAATTGGAGTAATTCAGTGGGTAACGGCCTATAGGGGGCATTATACTATGTGGGGGCCTGAAACAGGGGCCCTTACTGTTAAAAAAACAAAACATCTTTTGCATCTGTTAAACGGATGTAAAAAATGTAATGTGAACAGCGCCCATGGTGTATAGGCAGTCTTAGTGCACATTCACACAGATTTTCCATGTATTTTATTTGCAGTAGAATGTGCAAAGGTTTAACCTCATACATGCCAATCCACATTTGGCTACTAGAGATGAGCGAATTTCTCAAAGGTTCAATTCGGCAGTTCGTTTCGAAGTTCCAAAAAAATTTGCTTCGATTCGAATTACTTTGCGGCAAATAAACAGCTATTTCCGGGCTGCAGAGAGCCGGGGTAGGCGGGTGGGCGGCAAAATGGCAGAAGCCCTTGGATGCCGTGGTCATGTTTCTCTCTCTCGAGCAAGGACAACTTTTATTCATGTGGAAGGATCTGCTAACAAGCAAAGACATGTCTACCCAATCACATCACTAGCGAATATCTTGTGACCGTCTGATGTTACAAAGGTCCTTACTAAATATTCGTTACTGCAAAGCATCAGGACATCTGGAATCATGACGAATCAAAGATTTCCTGAAATTCGGATCGAATTCTACTTCTGCAGTATCGTTTCGCTCATCTCTAGCGGCTACCTGAAATGCACAGAATCCATAACAAGATGTGATCAGCAACCTCCTTTTATCCTCAATGTGAATTTCAATTCTGCAGCAGAAAATTCTTCAGCCGTGTGTACAGGAGCCTGGGAATCCCATAAAAACAACAGAGGCTTTAGTGGGCAGAGTCTCACCTGTATATTGATTTCTAAGCTCTTAGGAGCGGATTGTATACGTCTCTTTCTTTCCTTAGGTCATGATGTAACTGCAGAATTTTGCATGGATTTTGTGGCAGATTCCACCCTCAGCCTGCCTCCCGTTGTTTACATTGATAGGCTGAGACAAACAGGACACTGAAAAAAAAAAAAAAAAAAAAAAGTGTCCTGTTTAATCTTGCCACGGACTCCATGGCTGGTTTTTACTGCAGAGCCCGTGGTGTCAGCGACTCCATTGATTAGCCCCCAAATCATCTGGGAAGCGGGAGGGGTGGAAATGAAGGATGGTTTTCAAGCAGAAGACCACCTCAAATTCCTCTTCCATTTCCACTATGTGAACATAGCCTTACAGGATCAACTCTTTGGAGCTTATAACAACATACATATATACTGTAATATGCATCAGGACAGATGTGATGCAAGGAGATATCTGATTGCCAAAGTGAGTCATGCAATGGTCCCAATCGGCAATGGTCATGAACCTGCAACATACTCTTTGAGTGATCTTTGATGTGCCATTTGTGCTGCAACCACAACAGGCCAAACAGAGCTGCTCTAGATTCAGTCCAAGTCCACACATTGAGGGTACTGTCTAAGGTTAAGGAGTGCACAGCCATTCACAGAAAGATGTAGATGCAGAACTCCTCCAGGATACAAGTCATATCTCTGCCACACAGCTTCATTTTGAACACCCAGTAGGAGGAATGTTTCTGGGGACTTCCATAGAAGGGTAGCCTTACAATCATTCTCCATATTAGAAGTCCCCTCTCTCCACTGTCGGAAGTTCAGGAGAGTCTTCTCAGTGCTTGTGGCAGATGTTCTCTCACTTTAGCCCAGAAGCTTCTCTCTCTGGCTTGTCAGGTGAGGTCTACTCTCTCATAGCAGGTCCCTCTGCCTGCACACATGGTCAGAGCCACACTCACCCCACTACCTCCTAATATACCCTTCTCCTACTCCTCCCTACAGCAGCACCACTGCGCCCAACACTGTCCCTGCATCCACACTAGGTATCTCCTTCTAACTAGAGGTCTATTGAGAGACAGAAGTTCTATACCCAGGTATGCAGTGAAGGAGGGGGTAGGTTTCCCAAGGTATGGACTGTCTGCGCTCTTGGGAAGGAAGATCTTAGGTCACTCTTGTAAATAAAGATCTCTTTATTAGGGTACAGAATGCACAATGCGTTTTGGGGAAGGACTCCCCTTTTTCAAGTGCAAATATAGATAAAAAACACTGGACTGGTGCTTGATTAAGAAAGAGATAGCTTGAAGCGGAGATGAGGTTTCTTTAAATACCTTGTAGGGCTGCTTGTGCACTTTCCAAAGATGTCTTCATTATGCTGCATTACAGCCCAATTTTCATGAAAATCAGGATTTTATTCTTATACAAATTAGCTAAAAAAAATATATATATATACCCAGGTATGTCAGAACTTCCATATACACCTTCATTTCAGCCCTGACATATATTTTAGTGCTGACCTTTGGATAGTTGAGTGGCCATTTTGCATTCATTTTTATTTTTACTATGAGATTTATTATCCAACTTAATATTTCATTACGTTTTCCAAGAAATGATATTCTCTGCAGTAACATCTTAATTCCATTATAAACATTTTTGCTAATTTTTTTGTTGATAAAACCAGAGGTAACAGTAGAGGGTGCAGCAATAGCAGGGGCACCAAGGCCATGTGCCCTAGAAGGACGCCCAAAGGAGACTCCTATATTATAAATGACACTTGGTCAGTGTTACAGATTTTGCTTTAATACACAAGGCAGATTTTACATTGAGCAAAACTACCGACCTGGTTGGTATTTTTTATCAACAAACCAGTGGCGGTATTTTATTTTTACAGGCTTCATTGATGTCCAACAATTTTTTTCATATCTCTAAGTGTCCTGGATCCAGCTGAACGGTCCTGGATTTCAGGTGCTATCCTGCTATGCCCTCTCTCACCCTTTTACTATGCTGCCAAGCATCTACCACTGCTGATCCCCTTACTATTGGGAGGTCTTTGCAGATGCTAACTTCCCTGTACATGCAGTTTCTACTACGGTACCTGGCCTGCGAGTACATCTGCAAAAAAGACATATACAACAGGATATCTGCAGGATTTTGACACATCCTGGTCAAAAGGATATGGCCACATTGGCGTGTAGGCTAGAGCTCTCTGACATACGCCAGCAGTGCAACACATACATTGTGTGACGTTAACCTTGCAGGATCCATATATATTAAATAGTGAACAACGCAAACACACCAACAATTGTTTTATTTGACACTTTTTTTTATTATTTTCTATTATAAAGAGTCTCATTTTGCTTATTTCCAAGGACCCCAAACTCACAGTATCAAAAGCATAATTTTGGTTGTGGCATTTCATAAAATTTTACAGAATATGTACAAAAGTTTTGTATTGAGCTTTGTAAGATTGTTGGAGAACCTGTGGCTGAGACTCAGTGGAGGCGGCAATTTAGTGAGGCGAATCCATAGTCATGGGAACAGTAAAATTGGTCAAAACCACTGATTTCGGTTGGACTGGCCTACAATGTGTATGAAGGCCTCCAGACTCTCCGCCATGGCAGATGTCAGATGAAAGAAAGATTCGGCATGTTGGAGTTCAGCTGTCAGGTGTTTCATGCATACGGCCAGTCTCACAATAAAACATGATTTAGCCACGTGCATTATGTCCTCTACTGTACCTAGGCCACAGGTGAACTTTACAGCCCACCACTTCATAATACTTCATATTGTATTGCACATTTTTTACACAGACCCAAACTTTTTAGTTTTTGTATTTTAAGTTTGCTACAGATTAGTAAGAAGAAACCTTATGGCACGAGACAATACATGGCTTGTGTACACAGATTTACCAGACCACAGTTTCACAACATAAAGACAAGGCATTGTTCTGTTCCATCAGTCACGGGGAAGTTCATGGGAGACTAGTTTGATCTTGAGATGACTTGTAAAACATGAAATCACAGATATTGACACTCGATGACCAAGTTTTATGATGGGATTTAGATATCTGAGTTTTCGGAAGACTGAGACATAAGCTCCATAGTGTGTTAGCACGTACAGCACAGTTTAACTAGACTATCTAAGAAGATAACAAAAGTGATTGAAAGCATCAGTGCTATTAATGCATTAAGAGTCATGTTAACCTTTGCTACATCTGTAAGTTTCTCGCCTATGTTATTCGTGGACCCTATAGAAACTGAAGCCACCTCCATAGATGGACTTGTGCGCATTGCCATGTTATGACAGTACAACCTGGATATTTATGAAAGTGTAATGTGAATCCATAGAAGTCTATAAGGGCCAACCTGTACCTCTATAACACAGTGAGGCTTTTCTTCTGTAAGACTATGTATGAATCTTACAGAAAAAAATGGAAGATCCACCAGAGGACATACTATGGGGCTCCTCTCTACGTGTCAGAAGTCTTAGTTGTGCTTTGGCTTTTAGCAATACTGATTCACAATGATGTTTGTAGGCCACAAAACATCCCAGTAAACATTTACTAGAGTTGGCACATGAATGATTATATTGTGTGCAATACATGGCTTCCATAATGGAAAGGTTAGGTTGGATATTATGTTTTCTTATTGTCAGGTTTACTGATATGTTTTTTTTTTATTACATAGAGCAGAACCTGTATAAAGCTTGGATTTGCAATGATCTCATCTTTCATTAGTATCCAATGAACTTCCTGAATAAGGGCAGTGGGAAGTGAATGATAGGTAGGTCTTAAAGGGAGTAATAAAGCTTACCAATGCATTCGATGCACTAGCTAAGCTTTACAACTAATACACTCCTCATCCCTCTGGGGCAATGTTTATTACCCGTGTGGAGGGCAGCTGGGGAGGCAGGAACTCTCGTTCCTCTGTCTCTGACTTTTGGTCTTGTGACCGATTCCACTCTACTCTGCCTGCAGGCTCCATTGAGTAGACAGGCACCATAACCTGCCTTTATTGTCACCAACTTTCTAACCAGATTGAAATCATTCCCGAATTTCTAGTATACCTATCAGGCAGTTATAGAAAATATACAGCATCAAATATTTTGTCCCTACCTACAAAATGAAACATATCTAGTGTGCTTTTCAGATCCCAGCAAAGAAATAGCTTGTGGAGTCCATTACTTGCTGTTGCCATAGGTGAATGCTGAACTGCTTCTATAGCTTATGCTGTGTCCACATATGATGTTAGTACATTCAATAGAGTCTAAAAGTTGTATATTTAAGGCAGAATCTACAGAGCAGGCCCTGTGCGAGCTTCCTGCAGCAAATTATGGAAAAATTATTTAAGGCTATGGCCATGACGCTCTAAGAGATCCGCACTGTGACCAACAGAACCCTTTGACTTATAATGGAGTCCGTCTGGGTCCATCAAAGTTTCAGTCATTTTGATGAAAACTCCAAAGAAGGTGGATGGGAAGAAAGCCTAACATCTGGCCAGCTGGAGCTGTCACACGCTAGACAACTTGTATGAAGAGGATGGCCGATTCTGCTTCTTAAAAACAGTCAAGTTTCGTCAATATCATAAAACACACCAAAGATTAAGTGACACACAGTGAAGTGGCTCAGCCCCCACAATGACCAACCTGCTAGGGATACTGGGGATACTGTGGTGAAGGACGCTATCTATAAGGGTGTTGTCATCACCCCAATACTAAAGACCCCTGTAAAAGATCAATTCCAATGGCTGTATTCAGAGTATTCCCATTGTTAATACAGTGGTTCTCTCCATACCTAAAAAATATTAACCATATATGTGTCTAAACATTCGCTTGCACCACATAAAGAACCAAGAGAAAAAAGTACAAATTTTCCAGTTTACAATCACCAAGATTAGTGGCACACACATTTCATAAGCAGTGGCTTCAAATTAGAAAAACTGGAAAAAAAATGTCCAAAAAAAATACACAGTTAGCTTTTCTGATACGCAAGGAGAAAATACAGTTTTAAAGTGACTTTTTGGAAGCTGAAGAATCAGAACATTGGCAAGTACTATACATAAGTCTTCATCTCTATGTGCTGAGCACTACAATCACATCTATGGTCCCATCTCCTGGTTTAGGACCCTTTTCCACTTGAAGTCGGAGCATGACCACACGTGAATGTGTATCATCCAATCATGCAAGACGTGGGCCGTGTAAACATGATGATCCCTTTAAGAAGTCTCTAAAGTGTTCCATGGCCATTCAGTCTCTGCGCATTAAAGCAAACATATGAGGTTCTTGCCCTCTTCGATTTCTTCCTGAACTTTGTCACTAGAGGTGGCAATTTCGGCCTGTGCAGAGAAGACGGCGCAGATGAAGGTAAGGACGGTGCCTCCAATGGCCGTGTAGAAGGCCCACCCCAAGGAACACTCCCCAAGTTTATATGCAGAGGCATAATGTCCACAGTAACCGATCACCTTCTGAGATCCCCATCCAGCAGGGTATATGATGAGGCCAAGTATAAGAAAAAGACCTAGAAAACAAAAGTAAAGAGCCATTAATATGGGGGAAATCAACTATATAAACCAATTCTAACAAATATATATATATTATATATATATATATATATATATATATATATATATATATAAGTGCCAGTACTGCATAATCTTTATATTTTCCACTGTGCAACTGCTGGCTAAAGTGTCAAACCAGAAAATGACCTACAAAGGTATGTCTGTAACCTACCCAAGAAGTAAACCACTGGTTGGTGTATTGCATACTTAACTACAAACGCTGCACATAACTCAAGAATACCCAGATTCTATTACAGGATTAGAAAGACATCGCTGCTTTCTTCAAAAACAGTGCCACACCTGTCTACAGGTTGTGTGTGGCATTGCAGCTCGGTTCCATTCACTTTAAAGTAGTTGAGATGCAAACATGTGTGGCGTCCTTTCTGGAAGACGTACAGGACTAGAAAAATGTGGCTACCAATCCCTTAATTTTGGTAGCGAGGAGGAAAGTTGGCAATTTGAAAATTTCTTATAAAACAAGGGGCCCAGCTAGAGGGGTTGCAAGGGTAGCAGTCGCTACTGGGCTGAGGGGACCCAAAGGCCTCCTTACAGCATAATAAGACCCCAGCATTATACATCACACATGGTAAGGGGCCCTGTTATAGATTTTGTATTGGGGCCCAGGAGCTTCTAGTTACACCTCTGCAGAAAACCATTATCATGTTCTTTCAATCCTAATAAATTGAATGTACAATGGAAATATCTATCAATACCTTACAGTAGTATTAAATGTGATAGTCACTTCTCAGACATAAGACAATTTCACACTGTCTTCATGTTTTTCCCCCAAATGGAGCCAAGACCACTGCTCTAATCCATGACCCCTTGGTTGGCTGACACGCTTAGCTGGGGGTGGAACAGAGACAAACCCAGAACTGTCCTAGTGACACATAGTTGGCTTTCCTCCAGTGTAATGTACACAACGATCACATTGTCTTCAGCCATACTGTGAAATCAACCTTACAGCAATGTATACATGCGTGATGGAAAAAAAATACACATTTCATAGTCATGGTTCACCAGCTTTCTGTATACAGCTGAAAATGTATTAAAATATAGCACTAGTCTGCATATCATATTAATACCTTACAGCTGCACCCTCATAAGCGAAGATAATCCCATTACAGTGGCTGCAGATGGCAGATTAAATTGCAGTGGGTTGGTTTTTTGGCACCATACATACAATGCACATATCTAGTCTTCTGGCCAGCTATTAGATAGCATACAATAATTTCTAATGATGGGAGAAACCACTCTAAAGCTTTAGTTGGAGAGTGTCGGGCAACTGGGACGCCACCACTTCCAAGACCAAGCGTGTCCTGTTCACCCTACTAAGAGCTAGTAGCTATAAAGAAATGAACAATGGTTGTGGAAAACTCAATACGCTTAAACAAAGATTTCAATGGAGCGTGACTAAGTGTACTTCTTGTCCTCGTACTGCCCAGGGCTGTGGTGTCGGTAGGCCAAACCACCAACTCTCACTCCTATTTTATCACAGTCAACTCAGACTCCGACTCCAACTCCTTCATAAATGGCTGACAGCCATGGTCAGGCAGAAGCAGTAAAGCTCCAGTGATTGAATTCCTATGAAAGTAAATATGTAACAGACAAAGTATCTAATTAATTATACAATATTAATCATTATATAATATAAATAAAAAAAAATAATCATTTTATTTTAAAGCAGGAGTCAGTAACTTTTTTCCGACTCCACCCAAAATTGGTGCTGATTCCAACTCCACAGCCCTGGCAATGCCTCAATACTAAATAGAAGAGCTCCATTTTTTGCAATTATGTAGAAGCTATGCCGTGTTCTGGTGCATTTCCTGCAAATACCAAAGCATTTGTGATTGCAATCATTTTTTGGAAGAAATTGAGTATTATCTGACAGAATTGCAGGGGTGCCAATACTTTTGGTCAGCACTGTACATATTTACTTTAATAGGAATTCATTCACTGAATTTTTTGCTGAATTAGAGAATCATTACAGTTTCTATCTGACCATGGCTTCCAACCGTTTATGAAGAAGAGTTGGAAGGAGTCAGGGTGTGGGAAAAATAGGAGAGTCAGAGTTGAGGTTTGGCCTATTGACTCTACAGCCCTGGTGACATCCAGGGTGTCTGATCCTTCTTTCCCCTGAAATCTGCCACTGACACATAGTCTGCAGACCCCCATATACATCAGACAGACTGCCTGTCTTGGTGGGTTTGGCAAACTATTATTTAATGTGCATGGGCACTGTTTTTGTATTGGGAGTTGCTTTGGGGGAAAAAAAATTAACTAAATTAATACAAAAAAAAATGTGCAAAAAAAAAATCCTAACATTCGCCTTGGGATTTTGAGAGATTTCATTCTAATATAATATATGGTATATATGGGTAATATAATATATTCTGCTCCTACACAGTCCATTTTAACCCAACTATCCCATCACAAACCTATGGCCAACATCAGCTTTTGACTGAAAGTGGCCATTACTACATAAATATGTGGAGAATGACCAGATTTTAGGTGGACTTTGCTTATACAAGTGCCAGTACCAGAGCAAGGCTTGCTCCCTAGAAGCATTAGACTGGTCATTTACCAGGGCTGTAGAATGGATGTGAAACTGTGGAAATGGTCTTTTGTTACACTGTCAGTAAGGTTTATTAGTCACAGATCCCCATGTAATTCTCTCCACAAGACCAGATGTCATTGGGAAGACTTCCAGTAATGAATAATCTCTTCTGAAATGTGACCTTTAATAAACACTGAACAATTGGGAGTCTCCAGTTACCCCTCTCTATGTGCCATTTGTGGGTTCAATAGCAAGATAATACAGAGGAGAAATATGCCATCATATCTGGACTACTTTTTGTTTAGTGATCTGGGAAAAGGCTGTTCTTTGGCGGCCAGAATAGCGTAACACGCGGCAGTATTCTATCCCGTAAAAATAATGGGAACATGATGGATCCATTATCAAACAACGGGATCTGTCAAAATCTATTGCAAAATATATTAGTTATGGTTCCTGCAAAAAAGCAAGCAGGATGGCAGCGTAGACAGAGCCAAAGTACTCATGCACGTACTCATGATATGGATCCGTGCTTGCCATAAAACAGACGTATTTCCCAAAAGAGGCATTGTAAGGGATAAGAGGTGCCCTATGGCGAAACACAAAATGCCAGTTGACTAATACTACCGAAATGCAAGTCATGTAAGTCTTGGGTATGTGCATGGATTTATGTAATGTAGAATATGGATTGTACACATGGATTACACCACACGGGCTAGCAGCAGAAACAACCAATCTTGTATTCCATGTGGAAATCTACAAGACCTGGTTGTTTGAAGCTATGGATGAAGATCCGGATGTGACATGTACATGGACAATCACAACACATAAGTCTGGAGACCTTCACTGACCAACTGTTTCATCTGTACATATTCACACAGTGTATACAAAATACCCATAAAATTGCAGTATGTGGCTTATCAGATCGCGGCCATACAGTAGTATATAGGCAGATGTACAATACTTTGCCCTGGACACGTTCCTGAAGGTTATCCTTTTAGTAATATCTGTGCTATGCTATGCAGGTAAGAGATCACTATGTTTCAGATATCACACACCTTCATATTCAAAAGAAAAAAATCTAAAGAAAAAAACCTTAAAAAATAAAGAAAAACGCTATTAGTATATAACTAGACCACTAGAGAATGTATACACATGGACGATCCTATAGTATATGCGCTATCCAGCATCCTCCCAGGTTTTGCAGACCCCGCTCTATTCACAGCTGCATTTTAATAATAATAATAATAATAATAATAGTCCTTTAATAGTCCCACAATGGGGAAATTCAGTGTGTTACAGCAGCAAAGATAAGATAAGATAAGCAGATACAAATACAAATACAACATGTACAGGAATGTTCCAAGGTGAGAGGCATTACATTAATAGCAGACAGACAGATAGGACGTAGCAGAGGAGGGGGGGGGGGATATAACAGGCAGAGAGATATTTCAGTTCTCTGTGTGTAATGATCTCCGCTTAGGTCGGTGTTGGTTGTACAGCCTAACCGCGGTGGGGAGGAAAGACTTCCGATAGCGCTCCTTCTCACACCTGGGGTGGAGCAGTCGGTCACTGACAGTACTACCCAGCGCGATCACAGTCTCATGCATGGGATGGGACTTCCTCTTCTGCATGGAGCTCCCCAGGACAGAGCTGGCCCTTCTAATCAGCTTGTCAAGTTTATTTCTGTCCCTGGTTGATATACTGCTCCCCCAGCAGGCCACTCCAAAGAAGATGGCTGATGCCACTACCGAGTTGAAGAAAGTCCTAAGAAGTGCCCCCCGGATTCCAAAGGCTCTCAGTTTCCTAAGCAGGTAGAGCCTGCTGTGGCCCTTCCTGTACAGGGCCTCCATATGATCTGCCCAGTCCAGCTTATTATTAAGGAGCAAACCCAGGTACTTATAGGTGTTCACAATCTTGATGCCCGTCCCCAGGATGTCCACTGGTTTAGGAGGGCATCTGCATTTACGGAAGTCCACCACCATCTCCTTGGTCTTCCCCGCGTTAATCTTCAGGTGGTTCCGCTGGCACCAGTCCACAAAATCCCGGTTCAGTTCTCTGTACTCCCTGTCATCATCATCTGTGATGAGACCCACTATTGCAGAGTCGTCAGAATACTTCTGTAGGTAGCAGCTGGATGAGTTGCACCTAAAATCTGCAGTGTACAGTGTGAAGAGGAAAGGGGCGAGAACCGCACCCTGAGGTGCCCCCGTATTACAGATCACGGTACCTGACACACAGTCTCGGGCTACTAGTCTACTAGTTAGCACATTGCTTTACAGCATCTTTAATGCAGATGCAGCAGATATAAGGATACCGGCTGTGGAAGATTTCATCATTGCACCTCAGGATTTCTTTTTATTGGGATCTTATTTTACATCTATATATTAAGGTAACATTGGGTTTGCTATAATTGTGTAAAATGCTAGTTTGACATATGTGTAGTTTAGGGCGCATTCACACTGCTTTTGTAGCATGCTACAGAGGGTAGGCACCAATGTATGCCACCATCGACGCCTCTACTTCTACTAGGGATGACTTCTCTTGTCCCTCTTAAAGGGAGTCTGTCTGCAGAACGCATGCTGTGCAGATAGATAGGTTAGGGTCACCTGAATCATGGTGTTTTCCCCTTATGAATCAGGGCCAAGATATCACTATTTTTGACAATATGAAAATTAGCTATTTGGAGAAATGAGGACGTTGCCGCTTACCTCTCAGGAGCAATGACAATGCCCTTGTTGCTCCAAACAACTCATGTTCATATTTGCAAAAATGGCGATATCTCAGCAAGAGAGGTGGCGATTCACAAGGGGAAAACACTGTATGATTCAGGTGACCTTAACCTATCTATCTGCACGGCTGGGTTGATATGCTGGCTCTGGTGACAGACTACCTTTAAAACAAAGAGGCACGCTCAGGTGACCCAAGGTGGCACATCTGGAGTCAGGAGTAATTACAATACATTTCATATAGCTCTTAAATAATTCCTTAGACCATGTTCAGATATGGCTGAATTGATGCATATTTACAGTGCAGACTCCATATGGAAAATCTGCGGCGGAATACACGCAGATCGAACTTTCAAAACTCCATCAGAAAAATCCACAGTATGCTCATTCTTCTGTAAGGATACAGCAAAGCGTAGGGAGCAATATCTGCATGTAAGGCTTAGCTCACATCTGCGCCGGACTGTGTTGCACTGTCTGCCTGAAATCAGCAGACGAAAGAGTCCTGCACAGAGGATTTTCTCCTCCACTGATATCAGTTTTAGAACACACACAACTGAGATCCCCAATGTAGTCAGTGGGGTCCATTTGTAACTATTACAATGGTCCGCCTGTCCATTGTTCTGGTCCTCCGACAACACATAGGCCAATGCAAGTGTGAACCCAGCGTAAGAAATACAGATTTGGCCCGGGACTTATGACAGAAGAAGTCAGCTCCATATAGATGTGCCCTTATATTCGGGTCACCCATTAAGTGTCTACAATGCTTGAGCAGCTGCTTGCTTGCAGAAGATAACAAGGCCAATGTAGCCTGCGTGTCCGAATCCTCGGGAGGATGATGGAACAGATGGCTGGCATGGACACAGAGTACAGCAATCGGATTTCAGACACAATAGGATACACCATGGAGCCAGGGAAGATGAAATCTCTTATCAGCATAGTAATAAATTCCCAAATCTAAATAAATAACATAAAATGTCCCAAACACATAAAAATGAAAAGCTAAGCATTTTCTACTGAGATCCTCCCATATGTTAGAATACAGCTCAGCATGGACATGCTGCAAAACAAACAGAGAGATTAAACCTTATAGCTTGGGAAACCCGACTGCATTGGTGGGTGGCCATGGCTTATATCAACTAACACCATAAAAATACACCTAGACAAACACCAGCTAATTGTATTACTCATGTGGCATTAATAAACTCGCCCGGCGAGGTGGAATCATACAGTTCTGTGTAAACTGATCGCACACAAAGGGAATGCACAAAGTTTGCTGTATGGGTTTAACAGGCATGCTAATAGCGGAATATGCCGCCACTGCAGGGCCACACACACTGGTATACAGTATAGGAGATAGCAGGGAAGTGGCCGGATGTAACAGGATATGGCCCTGACACAAGCAGAGAACGAAGATCTACTCCCAGCTGAAGTTTTGTTACTATTGTCTGCAGTCTAGCAATCCTCTACCAGCCCCAGCCTATACAATCTATCAATGTAGGTTAAAAGCGTCAACTATTCTGTAGCTTGCTTTTAGCAGTTATACTCCCCTGACACATCAGTAAATATGTAGTGTATTCAATATTCCCAAAATAATCTCAGACAGCCATAAACCTGATATTAAAAATGCACACAATATGTAGACACGTTTACTAATACTGGCATGCCAATATATGGTGTAGCTCACAACTAACTGTCTATAGGATGACATTTGGAAATGTATTGGGATCCAAACATATTTCAGCAATGCAAAATCACTTCAGAGTTTAGATCATGTTCACATCTGCGCCATGTGTCCGAATGTTGCGAATCAGTCTAAAAAAACCAACGGATTCGTCAAAAAAATGGGCACCAACAGTTACACAGCGCATACCATGATATTTCGACGCATCACAGAAACCGATCAGGTTCGGAGACACCAACACAGATGTGAACCCAGCCTTAGAGATACTTTTATGTAGAGCAACCACAAACCGCCTGTGTCGCATAGCGTAGAACCCATACATGTTCAGTGTGTTTGCCCTGGCAAAGGGAACAATTTTGTTCCTAAAGACTATAGCACATAAGACTAAGGAGACTGTGGATGACGTATAGCATGGCAGGATGTATACAAAAGGTTATCCCCTTAAAGCGAGCCTGTCACCAGGGGTGTACACATGCAAGTAAAAACATTGTTAGGTAGATAAGGGTCACTTGAATGTAACGGATTTTTTTCATCTCCAAATATGGGCCTCTGTTGCAGAGAATTTTATAAATGTGATTATGCAAATGAGCAGTCTGGAGAACCACGGGCATCTCCAGCACTCCAGACCGCTACCGACCACTGTGTCATGATCGGCTGCCTTGCTGCTGCTATCTGAGAGTGACAGAGCCAGGCAGAGATGCCAAAGACTCGCTATGAGACGCACTATCGGCGCATGCGCAGCTTTGGCATCTCTTCCAGCGTTCAATCATAACAAAGCGGTGGTAGAGGAGACCCCCTCAGTGCTCCAGACTGCTCATTTACATAAACACATTTATAAACTTATCTCTGCAGTGGAGGTCCACATTTAGAAATGAACAAAGCCATTACATTCAGATGACCCTAATCTATCCATCAATGTTTTTACTTAGATGTGCTCATCCCTGGAGACAGACTCCCTTTAGGCTAAGGCCCCATGTTGCAGAAATGCAGCTGTTTTTGTTGAAGATTTTTCTGCATTTTCTGAGTCAAAGCCAGGAGTGGATTGAGCAGAAGGTAGAAGTATAAGGCTGTGTTCACACGGCGGAAAATTTTCCGCCCCCGGAGTTTTCGCAACGGGATTCCGATGCCGTGCATCAGCATTCCATCGCGGCTAACCGCTCCTGACTAAGCCCGAATGAATGGGCCTAATCAAAAGTGCGGCTCGAGCCGCAGACACCGTGGGCGGAATCCGTGGCAAGATTGGTCATGTTGCTTTTTTTTTTTTCTAATAGCGGAAAAAAGCTGCTAGAGGAAAAAAAACGCCACTGACTCCCATTGAAATGAATGGGAGGAGTTTTTTCAGGCGGATTTTGAGGCGGATTCCGTGTCAAAATCCGCTGCCAAAAAACTCTGTGTGAACACAGCCTAAGAGCTTCCTATATATTTCCCATTCCTTTTGTCACCATTCTTGGTTTTGGCTAAAAAAATCATAGCAAAATCTGATAACCCAGCTACAATAAGAAAATCATTGCTGGCTTCGTGACAAGTCCCAGACCATAGAAAGTTTCTGCATTTGTGGTCGTATCCATTGGCAACCGATCAAGAAAACAGACTCTCACCACTAAGATGGATAGACAAAATCTACTTATATTTACAAAAATGTTTAACTTTTAATTATCTACAAATATAGATATGATTATGTTCCTAGGAATACCCCTTTAAAGTGTAAAGTACACATCCATGTCTGCAGCTTATACATAGAAAATGTGCTACAGATTCACTAAACTTTTCTAATAGTTCGGCCTTGTCAACCCTACAGCACCGATTTTTGGCTTAGTTTCCACACAATGTTGCATATACAGCCATGTCCCCTTGTTGGACAAGGCATAAAAAGTGTCTAAACCAGTGATAGCGAACCTATGACACACATGTCAAAGGTGATACACATTGTCCAAACCAAGTGGCAGGCTCAGGGGCACACCTTCCATGAGGCGACCTGAGGCGATGGCCTCAGGTGGCGCCTCATGGAATAAACTGGGGAACTCCATTTTTTATTAATCGGCGGTTACTTATTGTATTATTACAATAAGCAGCTGCCAAAAATTTTTACTCACCTGTCCACGCTCCTGCCCGGGCCGCCCTCCACTGCCTTCTCTAGGTACACTTACTTGCTGAATCCTGAGGTGGCAGCAGAGGGCGGCCAGGACAGGAGCATGGACAGGTGAGTAAAAATTATTTACTGCTACTCTGTGTGGGGGAAGAAAGGTGGTCATATACTGTGGTTGGGCTTTAAAATAGGGGTTATATACTGTGCAGAGGCCATAAAAAGGGGTCAGTTACTGTGTGGGGGCCATAAAAAGATGTGACACGGCACCCGAGTTAAGCCAGGTTTTTTATGAATTTTGACACACAGCGCTCAAAAGGTTATCCATCCCTGATCTAAACAATTAATAAAGTTTTTTGGTGCAAATTATTGGTTCATTTTCATTAGTAAATCTGGATAGTATGTCTGCTCAACATGGTATAGAAGCCCTCAAAGAGGTCAAAAGGTACACGAGCATTTTCTGACCTTATGATGGTTCACATTCCTTGATCCTTCTGTACTTGCAGACACCCCGGGCTTATCACTGATGTCAAAGCTTCCTTAAGGGGCACATGAATAGATGTTTGTCCAGCAAAGCAGGAATACCATCCCCAACTCCACTCTTTATAGTCACATTTACATTAAGCAAGTTCTCCACACGCAACAAAGCGCTGCAAGCTAAAATAAAGCTCAACAGCGGAACTGTCAAAGTACAAGGAAAGTTTATACTTCAAGAACTTGTAAAAATACTCACGGAGCGATAACAGAGAAACCACAAGCTATGGGAAACGGCCGCCTTCATGTGGTTTGTCCTGTAGCAAATAAAGTTACCATGAGTATATGCAGACCCCCAGTGCTCCGGCAGACTCATCGGCATGAGTAATACTTGACTTTCCGCTACATTGCAATGGCTAACATAAAGCAGGGCACATATACTGCAGACTAAAAATTACCAGCAAGTCAATGTCTCCTGCGGCTTAAAGGAATCGTCTGGGTTAAAAAACCCAAATACCCTACTAGGACATTCTTAGGTATTTCATTCAGGACCCCTAAAGCCAGAGTGGAGATCAGCTACACATTACATGGACACCTTATATTGCTAAAAGAGGTACTCCCATCTGGAACATTTATGGCATAACCACTGAATATTTACTTCTATGGGACTTTCTAGAATAGCCAAGACCCCCTGCTCGACCAATGTCAGAGGTCCCATACAACTTTTGTTGCAGATTTCGCTGCAGTTTTTTGAGCCAAACTCAGGAGCGGCTACAAAAGGAATGGGAAATATATAGGAAGCTCTTATACTTCTCCCTTCTGCTCAATCCACTCCTGGCTTTGGCTTGAAAAAAATCTACAACAACAAAAAAAAAAAACAGCTTTTCCACAATGTGGGGCTTCAGCCTAAAGGAGTCTTCTGACAAACATTGATCTCCTAAATTTCCCTGCACAGCAGAGTTGTCATGTACCCATTGGGATCCACTGCTCAGACCCACATCTGATCATAAGAACAGGGGTCCAGTGTACAACCATTTGATTGGGTTGGCTTGCATGCAAGCAGAGATAGCGAAGTGGTTTTGTCAGCAGCAGCAGCACAATAAGCGGGCGGCTCAGTGGTTAGCAATTGGAGTCCAAGGTTCAAATCCAGCCAAGGACAACATCTACAAGGAGTTTGTATGCTCTCCCTGAGTTTGCATTAGTTTCCTCCCACATGCCAAAGACCTGTTCTCATGATCGATGGAGGATCGAGTAATTACTTAGCCCCTTTTAAAGAGTCCTCCCAATTTGCAAAGGTAGAACATCACCTTATGATTAGTGAGGGTCCATGTACTTAGACCACCACTGAGCCAGTACTTAATGACACAGCTATTCCACTGAGCAAGAATCTGTAGTGGGGTTCGATTCAAGTGAATGGTGCTGGCTGCAGTTCACTGCACAGCCACGTGGCCAAGAGAGGTGCTGTTCAGGACAAAAATTAACCAATCCTGCGTCATCCACATTCTCATGATTGATGGGACTCCCACTGTTAACCATGTGACAACTAGAAGATGGGGAAACCGATTTAATTTCCCCTTTGGTGTTGATACAGAAGAATGTAATATACACTGCAAGGTTTCTCTGCAAATCACTATAGGTCCTAGAGGTGGACCACCCGTCATTAGCGTATTTCCAGTGGTCTCTTGACGGGAGGTTATAGAGTAATAATAGGTCAGATACACGAGAAAGAATTAAGCAACAACATGTAAGAGGTACAAGTATTGTACTTTTAAATTTAAAGTGACCCACTAGGGGCGCTGTTCTATTGGTTTACCCTTTTGAGCTCTAGGTAGTGGTAGAACTTGGGATGATAAAACATTTAAAGCGATAATGTCACATTTTATTCTGAAAACCAATAGGCATATATCATAGCCTTCTTATATGATACAGACAAGACCAATTAAAATTTAGGAATTAAAATTTTTTTTTTTATTATTATTAATGAATTGATAAGAATTTTTCCTAGTTACTTACTTTAAGCTACTTTAATAAATTGGGTGGTACTTCTATTCCTATTGTGGCTCGATCATTCATAGCATATGTGACTTGGAACGGAAATATAGAAAATGACGACCTGATTATGTCGTTGGCAACCTGGATTCTTTTTGGAAACCACACCAACGTAGAGCGGGAAGAATGTCGGCTCTTTCACAATTATTTCATTTATTTAGTACATACGTCATTGATACATCTGTGAAGGCTTTATGGAAACGTGTCAGGGTGCAAGTTAGATCCTGCAACTGACGAATTCATGATTTCTTCCGTGCCCAGAGGTCAGATATTTGACAGAAGTTCTGCAAAATCTGGGAAAGCGAGCAACGTTTCCCAGCATTAGGAATCTAGCTCACATCATACCTGATTGATCACCAGCTATATTCTTTCCGACAGAGAGAGCGCCGTGATTGTGTTCTGGGCAAAATGTCTACGAACTATGTAACTGTATACTAAAGTACACAATGACGTACAATCTGCATCTTAAGATTTTCTTAAAGGGAATGTATAACCTTATTTTATTTTATTTTTTTACTAACTAAAACCAGGCACAGAATCTTATTATTTTTGCTTAATCTGATTTTTACATTTTTTCATTCTATTTTCTGTACGTGGTTATGGGGGCAGCTATCTTGCCTGATCTGCTGTTAACAGCATTTAGAGATCTGCTTTACAGCGGCCAAATAGACCATAGGATCCTGTAGAGTGGAGATGGCTCATTGACTTAGAGCTTTCTAGACATGCTCTGTGACCTGTAGAGGTCATTGTGCAAGGAGGGGCAGGTAATGAGATGGGACCATCCCCCTATTGTCAATGAGGAGGTCCTGTAATAAAGGTTAGCTTTCATTGTAATCCTGCCTCTGATAACACGATGACTATTGAGAAGTGTCAGGCTATTATAAGGCTCAGGGGTTCACGTGAATAATGCAAGATTTTGGAATATAGATGATATCACAGGTGATTAAAGTGGACCTTTCATGTCCTTGGAGATGAGCAGTATTACATACCACTAGAAAGCTGACAGCTTCGCCAGTATGCACCCAGGTGCTGGAGATATCAGTGCTGTTCGTTTCGATGACGCTAGGCTGTAAAGCCCATCCTTCTGACAGTGGAGGGATATAAGTGCCGAAACGAACGTCACAGATATCTCTGGCACCTGGGCATATCCTGGCAAAGCTGACAGTGCTCTGAATTCTGGTGCATATAAGTCTTAATAAATATGCCAGTCTTAATAAATTTTCCCCACTGTGTGATATTCTAGTTCCACATAATTGTCAGGGTCGGTCAACATTAATCTCATGTGGACGGCCAGCTATAGAAATAATGATCTTTTCTTACACTCAACACAATGGACTTGTTTGGCTTTCAGTAAAGATAAAATCAGCAAACAACTGGAAAAGAAACAGAATGTCAATAGAAACTCATCAAAAAGCATTGTCGCATAGTGTCTGCAACTTTATTTTACTAGCAGTACAGTTAAAGGGATTTTCCAGGCTTATCAATGGATAAGGATAGGACATCAATTGATAAGCCCAAAAAAACCCCTTTAAATTAATGTTGGCTGACCTTATTGACTTCAGCACATTTGATCCCACCGATTTCGGCTGGATTGGTTGATCATCTAACACTGTATGCAATGTAAGTGCACTGCAAAAAGTCAACCTGGCCACAGGTAACTGCGACTGATGCTCATTGCACAGGGTATATGGAAAGGGGCTTTCAAGATAACACAACCCGGAATAAAAAGGAATGCATTACCAATGTATTTATTAAAAGCAGGTAGTGAAATATATCAGTTGTTGTTTTCAAATTGTTAATTTTTTTTTTTTCATTTCCTGTACATGATTATGGTGGCGGCCATCTTGTCTGAACTTCTCCTCTGCTCTGTTAACAACATTTAGTGATACGCTTTACAGCTTAGTCCTAGTCATAGGCAGCAATAGTCTGGAGCCAACTCATTGATCTCTATGGGAGAGTTTTCTAGACGTGCGCTGTGCAGGGAAGGGAGTAGATAATGTGTGACATAATCTATGGTCAGTGGTGAGGTAATGATATGTCACTATGAGTGTTCTGTAGAGGTTTGAGCTTGTTATCCTGTCTGTGATGTAAATGTGGTGACTACTGCAAGAAAACCCCTGCAGAATAGACAAGTGCCAGTCTACTATTAGGCTTTGTTGCCAGAGTGATAATTGCAGGATAATACTTTTTTTAAACTACAGGTGACATGGAAAAATGAAGAAAAAAAAAAAAAAAGTTTTCTGGAGTAGATGGGTGTTAATATGGTGTATCTTTGACATAAGGCCCTTTCTTGTACCAAAGACACATTCTCTATTCTGCACCTAGGCCCGAAATATTTATTATAACTTGCACCAGTTTTCTGCCATGAGTTATACAGGAAATCTACACCAGCTCCTGACTGACATAGACTTCTATTCTGGTGCAGGAGCATGTGCCCGATTTATTAAGAGGCAGGAGCCAATCAGTGGTCTAAGGAAAGAACACGGGATATTATGCGTGGACTTCACAGGCGAGATCCCGGTTCCTTTCCTTAGGCTGCTGATTGGCCCCAGCAGTCACATGTAGCGGGAACTTCCGCCGGAAAAGCCCCGGACCGCAGACTGGGACACCAGAGTACCGGGGACAGGCAAGTATGTTTTTTTATTTATTTTTTTAAATTATTTTTCACCTTCCCCAGCCACCTGCTGTAATAAAATATCCTGGACAACCCCTTTACGTATGACTGGCTTACAACATGCCAGTCTTAATTAACCTGGCACAATCTTTTTAAGACTTCCCTTCCACTACACAGGGGTTAGCAGCAGGCGCTCATAGATGCCAAATCTGACCTCCTAATCTTCCCTATAGAGCTGCCTAGTGATGACAGGGGGTCAAGGGACAGGGGACAATTCATAGACAAACAATTACACGTGTGGCCAAATGGCAGGTCAATACAGAAATATAGACCAGAGGTTTCCACGGGGGCAATGACTAATATGTGTGATTATCCTGGGAACGTCCACGATAGGCAGAACTTTCATCATTTACTGGTATCTACAAGATCCTTTCATTTAGTAAAATGACATAAATCAGTGAAATATAAAACTTTCCAGACTCTGTTTCTGTTGGATCATAGGAACACAAAGAACAAACTGTTTCCATAATGTGAACTGCGGACAAAAAAAAAAAAAAAGACGACTCAGGACCTGAATGTGAAGTGTTTAGAAAATCCTACAAAGAGTCTCACAATGGTCTGGATGAAAACACTTCTGTGCTTCGCACATGGGAGATCTTACCACTCAGCTGTGTTTACTCAGGGAGAGAAACCTAGATAAATAGGATGGCGGCTGCCAGGATCCTGACAGTGGGATTGTGTGATCGGATTACAAATTAGTGGCCCTGAGATTTCTTCCTCTCCTCCAATACAAGCCAATTAACCTTCATTCATTGCACAGGGTTCTCTTTTAGGGTGAAGCCAAAAGATATCTGCTGCGGCCCTGCTGTCACACTGCAGGCCTGGGCAAGTAAAACATCGGGCTTTTCCTGTTACTGGCCATACATTTTTGCTGGTCACCAAGTGGCCCGTAATGGGATATAATCCATAAACAATCAGTTTTTATTTTATTTAAGTGAAAACAATGGTGGTCCTAGCCCATTGTAACATAATATATCCCATATATTATACCTACATTTATAAAGTTGAAAGACTTTCTCTGTCCCATTCATCTAAGTAGAAATCCATGTGCTTGCCACCAAAACAACCTCACTCTGATGTAAGGAACAGATTTTTAGTAGGCAAAATTCTTGCAACAAATTTGCCATGTGTGAATTCACCCTTATATATTGTATATACAGCAGGAATCCAAAAAGTATACAAATTCGGTGCCAAGAGTCCAAGCTCAAGTCGCAGCAATCTGTTATGGCGTAAGTGGTCAAGGGTCCATTAGGAGGGGGTTGAGACCACTTTTTAACTATGCTTCCACCTTAGGCCCCATGCATTCAAGTCAATCCGGACCAGTAAATTCAGTCCATATATTAGATGGATTTCCTGCCCTCAATCAGTTAGGAGCCTGGGTGCTCCCAGCAGGTACTCTCAGCATTATAGATCACTATGGTGTAAGGGGTCTTGGTGTCCTGATTAGGTTCGGGTCAGGAAATCTGGCCAATGTTTGGACAGGTTCTCCCAAAGAAGATTGCCCTGTGTGCATGGTGCCTTAGGTAGTGCTTACGATGTAGCGCTGGGCCACAGTAACTGGACCAATGACTACCATGCATCATCTGTACTTGCTGCCCAAAGGCAGGCAAAAAGCCGTCCGCATGTGAGTAACATGACTCACCTACAAACATGTGTTTCTATTGTATTGTGGAAAACTGAAATGCTATCTAACCAATGTCAACATGTCAAATGGTTCACAATCTAATTTCTGGAGTTCATAAGACATGTCAACATGTGAGCAGCAAAAACCACAGAGGTCTCGCCAATTAGGTTACTAGAAGCAGAAAATGACTTGGGAGACAAAGTGGCTGCCTGTTATATGTCTCTTCACAGCTAGATAATGTCAGAATCCGCTCCTTTGTGGACGTAATCTCATTAGGCCGTGCCATGTGGTAAGAGCTGTGTAGCGCGCCTGCCCGATATGAATTTCCATAGGCATGAGCTAAAATAGATCTAAACTGCTATCGTTTAAACATGTCTGTCAACAGCTCGAGCTGCACCAAATCTCATTTCCTCCTTGTCCTCTGGCTTCCTTCAGCCCTGGTGGCACCTGTCTAGAGATCAAACAGTCTATTGTACCAGTCTTGTTTGTCTTTACACTTTTATAAAGAGGAGAACAACACAAGATTAGGATTCTTTCATAGAGAATTTATAATGATATAAATACTCTGTGATGCTGTGATAACTTATCTTCACTTCTCTTAAACTTCAAAATCGTCACAAAACCGTAGTGTTTTTTTAAGGCACAAAATGGGGACAAATTGCTGCAATTTGAAAAAACATGGAAAAATACTCCAGAAACCACCACAAACTACTCATGTGAACATACACTTGTACAAAAGCAAAACAAACGCTCTCAAACTACTGTGCATATGAAAAAACGCATCTGTTTAGAAAGATCGATCCGAAAGACAGGCCGATCCAAGAGATCGATCCGAAAGACAGGCCGATCCGAGAGACAGGCCTATCCAAGAGATGATCCGAGACAGGCCTGTCCTAGAGATCGATCCGAGAGACAGGCCGATCCGAGAGATCGGCCTATCCGAGAGACAGGCCGATCCGAGAGATCGATCCAAGAGACAGGCCGATCCGAGAGATCGATCCAAGAGACAGGCCGATCCGAGAGATCGATCCGAGAGACAGGCCGATCAGAGAGATCGATCCGAGAGATCGATCCGAAAGACAGGCCGATCAGAGAGATGGCCGATCTGAAAGACAGGCCGACCAGAGAGATCGATCCGAGAGACAGGCCGATCAGAGAGATCGATCCGAGAGACAGGCCGATCAGAGAGATCGATCTGAGAGACAGGCCGATCAGAGAGATTGATCTGAAGTAGACAGATAAATTGATAGATAGAAAGCAATAAATCTTTAGACATCACATACATATTTAATACAAGCCATTATCTGCTGTATGAAAAGCCTCTGTGTACAGTACAGTGTAAACCTGCCGTGATTCACCCAATTACAGTGACTCTGGGAGAAACCTGACAACACAGGAGATTACAGTCTGTGAACATTGACAGGTTCGCTTAACATGCAGCAACCGTTACCATGCAATAACCAAGGTGACCTTTGAGGTATCGCAGGTAATAACCCAGCTAATAAAAGTAACCTGCCCTGTCTATGTAGACGGTGATACATCACAACGTACTAGGCTAGGTACAAAGACCAGAACAACATTCCCTTACAGAGGGTGGACAAAAATGCAAAGACCTTATAAACATCCAACGCCTTCATTGGTTACACCTGCTTGGCCCAGGGAAAAGTCTAAGGTAGACATGGGGTCCCTGTCATATAATTTCATATTTCTAAATACTTGTCATAGGTAGCATTGATAGTTCCCTGGTGAGCTGGGGGTCAATACTCAATATTTTAACTTCCTCACAAATAGCAAAGCTCAATATCAATGGGAAAAAGACAGAAAAAGAGGCATATACCTTACAAACAAGTGTGTCAAATAACATTGTCACATCCAGATTGCAGGTCTCCAGTCTGTGGCTCCACAGTTGGCATGTTGGGAGTTGTACTTCCTCATGATGTGGGCTGTAGTTGTTTAGCCAGAGGCTGGAGACCAGTGCAATAGATAGATAAATAGATTTAGGCATAGAATACATGTCATACCCATTGATCACATACCTGCAATTCCTTGTAGCAGCCCGCACACATTGAATATACTTTTTTTCATTACACTCTGCACGCACATTGTAAACACTGAGACAAATGCGACTATACAGAGGATGGATATCCCCACGGCAAGGAAGATAGCTGTAGCCTGCCAGAAACCACTTGCTATCTCACTGAAATGCTCCGCATATGGACCACATAGAGGGTCTCTTCTGAAGTACTGTACTTTAGGCACTTTGATGCAACGTCCATAGATGCCTAGTGTTGGACGATAAGGCTCATGGTGACCGCCAGTCCTGTTATCAATATCTGTGCTTTTAGCTTTGCCTATCAGCCAGTCCTCACTCATAAAAGCTATAAGTTCTCCAAAGGCAACGACAATGCTCAGGATGGTCCACAGCATAGAACGGCATGTTACTATGACATGACACATGGTGTAGACCACCGACTATCCACCACCAGTGATAAACCAGATTTTATGCAAGGAAGAAAATTTTGGAATCCTGGGGGGGAAAAAAAGAAGAAGAAATCCGTCTTCTGGAAGCTTTGTAATCCAGTGGTTTTGGAATCAATGAAGCAGCTCACTCCTCATCCGTCCTGTGTCTTAGAAATCCTCTGTTCTAACATTCATAGTGAAACATGATGCTTCAATGTTCCAAGGGAGCTCCCAGGCACGGCCCACCGGGGTGACATCACAAATCTATGGAGAAAGGCAGAGACACAGATACAGTTCAGACTGAGATACTGTAACACTGATTACGTAGGTGAAACTGTCACCAAAGTCTATCTAGTACCTTGAGTAGCTCCATGGAGCCTATACTCTATACACGTAAAGACTATCAGGAATACATTGAGATTAATAGAAGCCAACCTACATGGAAACCCGAACCCTTCACACCCCTAGATCCTTCACACTGAGAACACAAACTACTCCACCTTATAATCTTTGAACCCTGCTGGTAGCAAGGTCCTTCCCCCAATTTACTGGAAATGGAGTCAATTACTTTCCAGCAACCACATTTTTGTGATAAGCTCCTGAAGGTTTTACTGTATACTGAAGATATAGTAGGTGTTTTATGGTCCGTAGTTTTCGACTTAAAGAGAGGTCATTAATATGGGCAGAGACAAAACATGTGTCATATACGATCACTGTATCCGGTTTTAAAACTTCTTGTTGACATTTTTTTAAATATACTGTATTGAAACAATCTTAAAATTGTAAAAAGCAGATATGAATGGAAACCACAAAAGTAAAATATTAACAAAATGTTTACATACAGTGGCATACATACTGTGATATCACCATACATAGGAACATGTGGACCATAACGGAGATATCTGAAAGCCAATAGCAGTACAAACAGGAAAGAGATAGACCCTCAAAGCACAAATACCCTCCACTTTAAAGAAAAATTGGACTCCATTGTTAAATCCTATTAGACTCAACTAGACTCGGGCACAGCCCAACTAAGACAGCCAGAGGGTTCGCCACTCATATCACCACTAATGGAGCTTTTTGCTACAGGTTCTCGATACCTCAGTCTCATCTATGAATAAGGGTCCTAGGTCCCCTCTAAGGTCAGCTGTAAGATAACGTGGTATGCTGGAAAGGTACAATTAATCTAATGCAGGGGTAGACAAACTTACATGCTCCAGTTGTTGTGGAATTACAAGTCCCAGCAAGCCTACTAGCTCTGCTCTTCTTGGAGCTACCCATAGAAGTGAATAGCGCATGCTGGACATTTTAGTTCCACAGCACCTGGATTGCTGAAGGACTACTCAACATGTCTTGGAAGTAAAGCTACCCAATTTCTTAAAATGAATTTGTTTAGGTGTCTTTATGTTTCTCTAATTCAAGTCTGTCCATTTCCATGAACCTCGTCAACTGTGAGTCAATATCCTTGAACAGTGGAACAGTGGGCCATGATTTTTGTAATAGGCACCTTTTTGCATTTAAAAGAACGGACACTATTATGTGAAGAGACCTGAGGCTATATAGAAAAGTATGCTACAGGGATCCAATGGGAGAGAGATGTTCAATAGATCTACCATCCAATAGAGTATCAACTGTCCAACGAGCCTTCAAGACCACCTCATTGACCAGATCAGCTCTACTTTTGCACCTCAGCAACAAAGAATTGAATGGACGCCGAAGAAAACATCTTTACAGGATAGTGGAGAATTATCTCCAAGCTTGGAGTGGTGTCTCACACAGTGGTCAATTTGTGGCGGAGATGCATTCGTCATCATGCCAAAACCAACTTGGTCTCAGTGTGGTTAGCTAACAAACTGATTGTGAAGTACTGTAGGGGGCAGAACCGGAATACCAAGAGAGGCATGTCCACCATTATGGCGAATATTTTACTTAGTGAGGACCTGTTTATCTGAATGACTCTGCTACTACCACCATTCACAAAAGGTCCCCATATAAGCGAAATACAATTCCTTCTCCGTTACCACATACTTGGGCTCATTTGCTGTTCTGGACTTTGAGAAAGCTGAGAGAATAACGTAATGGCAGTCATATAGGGTTTTTAGCCTCATAATAGATATAGCTAAAAATTATATTAACACTTTTTCTTTTAAGGTGTTACAGCTTGGCAGAAGAGGATGTCCCCAACACTTATTTGTACTGGGTAAGGAACCAGAAGTCTATATTACTTTTCCTCAGTAGTCCTCATCTCCAGAGTAACAGGCAGAATAACAGCAGCAATGGTTTGGTTAATGTGAAGGTACACGGTGCCTTATGTGGATTGCTGTTTTCTGGGCTGTGGAGATGGAATCTGATGCATGACACACACTTACATCACACTTTTCCCTGCATTACTCTTTATTGACAGTGTGTGAATAACACACTAAACCCGGCCAAGAACATATCACTAGGGCTATACATGACAGCTCTATAGACCATCCTGTACAATGACATAGGTGTTACAATAATCACCAGGGTGCTATTACTACCATTTACAAGGAGAATGCAAACTATCTCTTCACTGTTTACTGCAGAGATACCAAATGTGAAGGGGCAAATGACCTGCAAAAACGTGTGATCAGTCATTGCAGGTAGTGGAATGAACCCATGCAATGTACAGAAGCGGTGTATACTCTGGTATCCATACTCTCGGCATGTTAAATTTCACCAAGCCTGGTTCTGCGTTCTCAGATGGAAGATATTTGCATATTACCAAAAACAGCAATCTCTTGGCAAAGGAGGCAGCGATTCATAAGAGGCAAAACAAGGTTTGATTTAGGTGACCCTAACCTACCTACGTGCGGGCCTGGGTGAATATACTGAATTCTGATGATACAAACTCTTTAAAGGACAGGGGATAAGTGTCCAACTGCCGGGTCCCCAGTGATCAGGAGAATGGGGGGACCAAAAGTCCCCCTAAGGCCTCTTTATGAATGGAGTGCCAGTGTGCCTGCATGAAAAGGCTTTAGGGGGACTTTTGGTCCCCCAATTCTCCTGAATACAGGGGGACCTGATGACATTGTGTGAATAATACAACGATTGGACACTTATCCCCTATACACAAGACAGGGGATAAGTGCCCATAATGGCACAACCCCTTTAAGTGCAATGATTCCTTGGAGATCACCTCTTATGAGCTTGTGATAGACTTTAGTAGATGGCAAAGGAGGATAGCAGTCTCACCAGACACTTGTCTGAAAGTCTGAGTGTTATCTATAAGAGCCAATTCTTGGCATTTTCCAATTTTTCCAAAAAGGTTAGGGTCTTCTCACACTGTGCCGTGAAAGCTCATGGTACATATTTTAAACATGCCCCATAGGCTCCCATTATACTGACAGAGGCTAAAGTGGTGCTCTTTTGGCTTCTGTAAAGCAGTATCCACAGGGTTTTCATGAACGGCACAACCATCTAAGCTATTTCATACAGAGCTATCCAGTAAAAAACATATCACGAGCGGTATACTTTTACAATCAGGCATCCCAATATAAACCTAAGACAATGATAAGAAGAACCTTCAAAACAGACATAAAAGCTTAAGATACCAAGCAGTTACTTACTAAGGAGCAGGGCTGAGGATTTTATTCCTTTTGAACGTGTTCTGGATTTTGGAGCACAAACTGAACAAAAACCCTTTGTTGTAAAATGTTGACAACTAACAGTGCTAGGTACATATCAGTCCCATTACACAAGCAGAGATAACAGGAGATAAGTTACAGTAACACAGGGACAGATTTGCTCTGACAACCCACAGGAACAAGGTTTGTGTTTACTTTTCCGGGTGGGAATCTTCTGATAAGATTGCAATGCCAGAAAGCTTTCTTCACACTGTAAATGACGTAAACCCAACATGCTAGGTCCATGCCCATCGCCCTGACACCCCAGACATGAAAAGGATGAACACATGTCAGGACTAGGTTACAATGCCAAGGGTTTATAGTACAAGCATAGTATAAATAAACAGTATGATCGGTTGTGTTAGTATCTAAAAGAGCCAGGGGGGGAAGAAGTCGCAATAATTAAACGGGAAGCAAACAAAAAAAAAAAAAAAAAAACAACAACTTGTTTTAAGAAACCAAAGCAGTACCTTGGCTCATTTGTCAAATATTAGTAAATAATTCAGAGAACAAACTAAAAGACTACCAAACCCTATAGACGGAGGCAAAACTTGAAGCTCTTGGGTCCCAATGGAAAATCTGGTCTCCTCATATGGGGCAGATTACCTCCGCATGCTCCAGTGACTTTGCACAATCTCCTAGTTACACCTGTTGGGTGACTTCTGCTGCCCTATCTGACAGATGGATATGATAGAGGGAGAGAAGCTGAACTCTGAAATATATAGATATATGATTTGGAGCTGGATTGCTGAGTAAAGAGTAGAGAAATCCTGACAGGACTCCTAGGAGAGACATTAAGAGTCCTGCTTATCCGAATTTACATAATCCTCCTTCAAATCCTATAACCCTATATATCAGAGCGCTCAGCTTCTCCCCCCTCTGTCATATCCTGTTCTCAGATAGGGCAGCAGAAATTACCTTAAAGGCATATTCCCTATGGTGGCATTAATGGCTATACCCACAGAAGCCCCACAATGAAAGGAGAGAGGGCCTTACATGGTCTCTGTACACTTGAACAGAAATCGGCGAGCAGGCAACTTGTACTTTTGGCTCATACCATTACAAATATTTACAACTAAGACTTCCAAATGCTGCAGTGAGAAGACACGGCCTCCATCATGTCTTCTAAGAGACTCATTTCTGGTGGTTTTCAGCACTGACGCTCCACATTGTAAACTTCTTCCACAAACCACAATAAGCTGCTGTTACTGTTTTCCCAGGACAGGAGTGGTCATCAGACATAAAGCAATATTCCTGGATTTATTTTATACCAGAGACGTAGCATAAGGCTTTTATGAGTAAGCCCCCTTCTCCCTGATGGAATAAGTATCTGCTGTGACCTCAGTACGTGTTGAAAAGGAAACGAATCACTGACACTTGGAGAAACCACACAATTCTACTGATGGAGAGCAGGACTCGCTGCTGGGAGCGGTGGACTGAAGAGCATCTGCTTCAGCTCAGTATGGGATCAACGTTATATTACACACATGACAAAGTCGCTCAGGTTTCCAGGAAAGGAACGTGAAGCCTTAAGACAGGATCCTTTCTCATCATGCGCCATGAAGATGTTAATACAACTTGTCATTGATTCTGAATACCTCACACAGTGCTGAAATAAGGTTCCTAATAGTTCAGTCTCAGTCATCGGGTACTTCTTACATAGGAGGGAGAATCATTTCATTTTTCTCATCATCAGACTAATACCTTAAGATTTTATTACTGGGATGTGCATCTTTCCATTTACCATGAAGATACCTTACAATAATTTCCAAGCAATATCCTTATTACCATGGTGTGCATTCGGGGAATGTTAGTATATTATATTAATTATTACTATATATAATGTTAGTATATTATAATGATATTACTGTTAATAGTTTTTCTTATTCGAGTCAGTAGGATCAAATTATTTTACTATTTGACCCATGGAACCATCTATGTACGTGTTACATCAGCCTCTGTTTGGCGAGATGAAGCTCACAGCCCAGTGTTACATGAACATGTTGGTCCTATGTGTACAGCCTCAGGTGCAGAGTTCTTACCATAAAGAACGACAGACTTCCTGATCATATTCTCATGTTTCCACAATTGGACAATGTGACTAATCTGTTGGTGTTACAAAGATGCCAACAATCACCAGTCTTTTACCTAACCACAGGCTACTCATGCCACGTAAGCTAAGGTTCCTGTTGATTTTTCTGTTACTAATCTTTCAACAGTTCATCCTTTCTAGCAGTCCTGACATAAATGCCAACAAGGACCTTCCTCTTCCTCTATAAATGTAACCAGAGCTGTGAAGTTGAAGTCGGAACCAATTTTTGTTAGAATCCGAAAAAAAGCTTCAAAAATAAAATGATTAATTATGTTTAAATTATATTATACAGTTATTAATGTTGCATAATTAGATGTATAGTTTGTTACATATTTACTTTTATAGCAGTACAATCTCTACCTTTTTAACAAATTAGACCATCTTTACTGCTTCTGACTGACCACGGCTGCCTGCCATTTATGAAGGATCTGAAGTCGGGTTCAGACTCCACAGCCCTGAATGTAACACATAGAAGCCAAACAAAGAGCAGTATGGAGATTTTTTTTTTCCCCCCAAAGAGGAAGACTTAAACCTTACAAATGTACCAAAAAGATAGCCCAGTTTGTCACACCTGGTTGAGGACTTGCACGACGCTGAAATACGGCAGAAGCCACTTGTACTAATATGTACAGATTTATCTGCTCTCTATAAACCAGTTTCTAGAAATATGTCCACACACTAGTCCTGAGCGGTCAAGGTTATCTATTCTGCACGCAGCCATGGTTAGGATAGCTTTTGAGGGTTACACATTTTGCCGACTTCTGTGGGACAACTCTTTGTTGACATTATTGGGGCTTATGTCCTATCAAGAGAATACCAATTTAGTCTTTTGGTACTTTTTAATAGAAAAGCTTACTACTTACCTTACCGTTACTGCTGCACTTACTTCCTCATTGCCACCTTGTGCTTCTATAGACAATACCCCAAGTTGATTTTTTTTTCTGAAAATGTGGAATAGTTAGACTATTTCATTTATTCCCTTTCCATTAACGTTATAATAACACAACTGTGCAGATTCTTGGCAGACTTGGCAGCGGTGTGGCATCTTTTTTTTTCATGGACCCATTGACTTTCAATGGGAGAGTCAGGTCTGTGATGTGAGAAGGGTTTCTAATCTTTCAAAAATTGGAGCATGTTCTACTTTTTCACTCTGCTGAGAGCATCAGTACTGTGAATAGTGCCTTAGTCAGAGAATCATATCATATGTTTAGGTAACAATTTGTGATTGTCTTTTTATTTGCAGTGATACTTAATTGGGTTACTGTATCTGATTGCTCAGGATGTATCACTGCCTGAGGCGTCTTATGTTATCTTATTAATTTATAATATGCTTTGGAAAATCAATATATTTATAATTTGGAATGGACACATGTAGGTCACATATAAGACACAAAGTCTGCACAAATGGCAGCCCTCCAAGTACTTTTCTTGTAAGTCTCCAAACTACAATGTTAGGAAACTGTTTATTGACAGTATCAGACTGTCTCATCCCAGGCTTTGAATATGATCAGTGATGCGGCGGCACAGCATGAGGAAATACGAGAAGAAAAAGACAGTAAAAAGTTCATACGTCTTCATTTAGTCTAGGCTTTCTTTTTGGATCCCCATTTCTTTGAATCAGGTCTACGCTTCATTCTACCACACAGAGGATTGGAGCTGTATGCACAAGACATAAGAGCCGCTCTTGTCTTTATAACAAAGGATCGACTATAATGAATAGGTTTCTAGACAGAAAAAGCTTCTGTAATTACCTTTTCATTCGTGACTCCATCCGACACAAACGGGGAAGACCAAAAGAAAGGTGGATTAACAAAACAATAGCTCTTCTCAGCAAGACAATTCACACTTGAAGTATTACAGGTGAAGTTGTCCAAGGGATGACGATTGCCTGACGCCAATGATGAAACCCAAATGAACCGGGTCAATATTACTAATTGTATATTTCCAGATTTAGGAAATTAAAATAAATATACAGCACTAACATAATCTGCAATGCTTTTAATAAAAAAAAAACAAAAAAAAACCCACAAGATTTATTACCAAGCCTCAACGAGAAAGAGCTACTGAATAATGTAGCACATCTAATAACAAATGGCGCTTTATACAATGACCTTCTAAGCAGAAAATTCCAAACAACATTCTGCCAAATGAAGTACAAGCAAATCACTATATGTAATAAATCAGAACCGTTTCCCACATTGTCAGCATATGGCTCAGGGTGCCACGCTGCACTAACCTGAACTCAGATTCCCAATATATAAAATTACCATAGCTGAATCTGTCCTACCATTCATCTAGGGTTGTAGATTGAGAAGAATCCTAGAATCTAAGGCGAGGGATTCAGCCGAATTTAATGTGAACATACACGTAATGATTTTAGTGTATGAGACAACCAATAAGAAGCCCTTTTAAGAAACCGATTTTGAAATGAGAGGCTAAAAATTCATTGGGTTTTCTAGGATTTTCATTTGAAGATAGGATAGTCTATTAGTATATGACTGGTAGGAGTCGGAGCCTCAGGAACAAAAACAGTAAGCAGAACGAAGACCACAATATCCAGACGTTGTTGTAACGTCTCTGCTTGTTCGGGACTCTGCGCCATCCTACGCTAGCACGCAGCAGCGCAGGAGGCGTGTTCAGTTTGATTCCTTGCTTAGGGTTCTTGTTGCTCTGTCTGAACACTGCTCTATTACCTCTTCTCTGTAACTGAATTTCCGCCTCACCCATCTCCTGCACCTGTGTTTCCCTCCGCTCCTCAAACAGTTAATCTTAGCCTTGTCTGTGTGAGTGACAGCCTGTCTACCAATCAAGTCTGGGACAGATTCTGGACTTCCTATAAACAGGTCATCTGCTCACACACGTTTGCTGGCTATTGAGACTTTGCCCTTGCTAAGCGCTTCTCTTCTCTTGTATTGCTGACTTCTGTCTTCTGCTTACCGTTTGACTATTCTCTCGGATTTCGATTTAGTACTGTTTGTCTCTCTGGTTTGACCTCGGCTTGCTGACTCTGTTTCTGTGTTTGTCTTTTCCTGCTCTGTGTGACACTTATTTAGAGAAGGGATTGCCGCCCAGTTGTCGTCTGTCATCTAGGAGAGTTCAGGCAAGTAGGCAGGGATAGGGGAGGGGGTTCAGCTTAGGGCTCACTGTTTTGTCATGCCCCTCCCCCCAGGGTTCACCAGCAGCTGCTGGGGAATTGCTCCTGTAGCAATTCCCTTACAGTAGCATTGCATGTCCAAATAAACAGATCTGAGCGGCAGTATCAGGCAATGCCACATGCATACAGATGTGTCTTTTCCTAGCTTTCTAGGTTTTTTTTTTTCCCTTCCAAAGATGTCCATCTCTCGCCACACGTCTCAGGTTATCTCGCCAAGAGAAGAAGCAAAATGTACCAGAAATTATGATAATAATAAAAAAAATAAAAAAAAATAAAAAATTTGGTGCGCTTTTTTAACTGAAAGAGCCAACTGATAAGTGGCTTAGACAGTAAACATTTATCAGAAACTTGTCTAGTCTAAATTTGTCTAAAACTTGGACAATATTAGTAAATATATACACACATGGACAAAATTGTTTGTACCCCTCGTTTATTGAAAGAAAAACCCACAATGGTCACAGAAATAACTTGAATCTGACAAAAGTAATAATATATAAAAATTCTATGAAAATGAACAAATGAAAGTCAGACATTGCTTTTCAACCATGCTTCAACAGAATTAAAAAAAAAAAAGAAAAACAGGCCTGGACAGAAATGATGGTTCTCTTAACTTAATATTTTGTTGCACAACCTTTTGAGGCAATCACTGCAATCAAACAATTCCTGTAACTGTCAATGAGACTTCTGCACCTCTCAACAGGTATTTTGACCAACTCCTCATGAGCAAACTGCTCCAGTTGTCTCGGGTTTGAAGGGTACCTTTTCCAGACGGCATGTTTCAGCTCCTTCCAAAGATGCTCAATAGGATTTAGGTCAGGGCTCATAGAAGGCCACTTCAGAATAGTCCAATGTTTTCCTCTTAGCCATTCTTGGGTGTTTTTAGCTGTGTGTTTTGGGTCATTATCCTGTTGCAAGATCCATGATCGGCAACTGAGACCAAGCTTTCTGACACTGGGCATCACATTTCTCTCTAGAATCTCTTGATAATCTTGAGATTTCATTGTACCCTGCACAGATTCAAGACACCCTGTGTTAGATGCAGCAAAGCAGCCCCAGAACATAACAGAGCCTCCTCCATGTTTCACAGTAGGGACAGTGCTCTTTTCAAGATATGCTTCATTTTTCCATCTGTGAACATAGAGCTGATGTGCCTTGCCAAAAATTTCGATTTTTGTCATCTGTCCATAGGACATTCTCCCAGAAGCTTTGTGGCTTGTCAACATGTAGTTTGGCAAATTCCAGTTTTGTCAGATTCAAGTTATTTCTGTGACCATTGTGGGTTTTTCTTTCATTAAACGAGGGGTACCAACAATTTTGTCCACGTCTGTATGTGTGCCTGGATAAATAAAGGGGTTCTTTCCTTTTGCTAAATGGTGTGTGTTTTGGGGTCTGACTCTTATCGATGATAAATTGATGGGGAGTAAATTGGAAGTCCTGGAAAACCCCCTTTAGAAAATTTCATTGGCCAGGTTTCTAATGCATTTTGTTAATTGCTATAGTGGGATCTGACCATTTGAGAGGCTGTGAATTACACAGGACCATGGTGGCTCAACTGAAAATGTCGATGTGGATTTTCAAATTATCAAACAATATTGTATTCATGTAATAGAATTGTTCTCTTATTTGTTACATATTAAAAATAAATCCTGTTCCAACCTAGAATTATTAGTAGCATTTGGGAAACGTTGTTGCAGTTATGTCTGGAAATACTTTAATCCAGATCTATTTTGCCTATAATTATCCCAAACACATTAGTTAGTCGATTATTCCTGCCAAAACCGGTTGTTGAGTAACGGAAAAAATAAAATTGTGCCCAATTTGGATGCACATTAGACACAGTAGGCTGAAATGTATTTCTCATATCAACAACTTCTGAATTATTAATCTGCATGTTCGTAAACAGTTTTACATTTATTTGTCCTCATAATCCATTAAATGAATAAACTAGCTTCTTACATAATATTCCAATTTATTGGTTTATTTGTAATTTCATTGCTAAATGCCCATTTGATCTGCAGTTCTGTACTTAATGTAATAAAAAAATTCTAAAAAAATTGCGAGTATATTAAATAAAACAAACTAATTAATTGAAGAAAAAAAAAGCATCCGTTGTGTGCATGGAGCAGTTAAGAGAAAGGACCAAAAATTTTCCCTCTTACTTCTGAAATTCCAGGAGTTGTTAAATTACCTTCCACCACAAGAATTTAGCTTACTCATTTCAGAAGTGAATTATATTTAGGAAACGCACAGAATTAAATTTATGTCAGTCTCAGAAACTTGCAAGAAGCTGTAAAAAGTTTTGGCTTTTTGAGGGATGTGGCTGGCATGGTGTAACGGTTAAGGAATTCACAGGCTTGGAAAACCCCACAAACTAACCTGAGAACTTTCAGAAGGTCAGGACCTGGCATGAATAGAGCCTTTTTTTTCTGTCTACCCTTCATAAACCAAGACTCATTAATGGTTACTCTTTAACCTCCTTAATCCTCAAACTTATTGTCATGGGTACCTTTCAAAGTCAAGATCTTCTCGGTTTAATAGAAGGTCTTTGAACACACATCCACTTAAAAGTGGAGTCTCCAACGTTGGGTCCTACAAGGATTTGACCTGGAATGTCATTGTGCAAGCCTTATTAAGAAATGTATACTTTTATCTGGATCAAACATTCCTTAGTGAAGGTGGTGGGCTTTGAAAAATCCTCCATCTCTGCATCCTCCAAGTATCTGCTGATGGCAGGTACCCCAAACATCTATTCCCCATCAAATTTAACATATCCAACTAAAAGGAAGAACCAATTATTTTAATGTATTAAATTGTTGATATAAAGAGGGGCCATAATCTTTACATGAAGGTCAACTGAACCTCCGGATTTTGATTGATCACCTAATTTGAATGGTGGGGGTCTCCTGAATCTTACCCGATGGCATATGTGATGGAAAAAAGAGTCTCTTATGACATCAAAGGATATAATCCCCCACCAGAGGTGTCTATTTGTGGCTTATTTGAGCAAAGCATGCATGTGTATGGCAGGACCAAGAAAAAACATCTAAGATGTATAGAAACTGCAGTAGAAGTGGCACTAGTTAAAGCATGCCTAAACTGTTCAACAACTTTTGATTTTCTGGCAGTGTCATATACTTTATTAATGAATTTTGGCTCCATTTTGTGAAATCTTGCGACGAAATTCACTTTGTTTCTCTATTGCCAGCAGAAACCTGTAGACCACTTCTCACTGAGGTACGGGTGTAGGGGCTCCTGTATAATGCAGGAAAGCTGAGGCTGGAGATTGGGGGTGGGGGGGTCACATTATACAGTTTTATCTTAGGCAATATAAAACTTAGAACCAATGAGCTTTCATATGACACCAAGATCACAATATTCTACCTGTATTATTTCCAGAGATATCACCATTTGGGATTGGCATATTTATAGAAATAATATAGGTAGAACTGTGATAAAGGATATTACTATATTTACTAATGCCAAAAATGCTGTCAGAAAATCAAAAAGTTGTGTGAAACATTAAGTATGCTTTACAAAATGTCCAAACATTCTTTGGTCAAACCAATGTTACCAAATATGGATGGTGCCAATGTAGTCCTAGATTAAGCCTTGATGTCATTCTGCCTTTTTCCCACAATGTTTACATGGGAAACCTCATAAGTTAAAGAATCAAGGTTTGCGTTTTTTTGCTGAATGATTCACTGAAGTGGAATGAAAGTTAATGGAAAACAAGATCCCACAGAAAACTAAACCAATGCAGGAGGACCAAAATGAAAGTTAAATTTTAGTTAAAGGTTTAGTTTTAGTTACCAGTTAAGCCAATTCCAAAGTGACAACCAAGAGCAATTGTCACTATACCAATCTTACACTACAAGAAGTCAATAGCATTCAGCTATGGAAGCTTCTATCCCTCTTACGTTTGAGGAACAGTGTCCTCTGTGCCCGTCTTCAATGGCTAAAAAAGCTAGTAGGATAAAGGTAAAAAGCACGCAGGAACACCTTGGATGCCATGTTGAAAGAGAAATGTAGATCACATGATATTTGATGTGAGCAGACATTTCCTTCCATCAATTCTTCTCAGTACACTTGCAAACAGTTTTTGAAGGAACTCTGTAAGGAGGTTGTTCCAAACTTCATGGAGAACTAAGCACAGATCTTCTGTGGATGTAGGCTTGCTCCAATCCTTCTGTCTCTTCATGTAATCCCGGACAGCCTGGGTGATGTTAAGATCAGGTCTCTGCCGGGGCGGAAGGGGGGAGAGCCCACATCATCATTACATCAGATATTTCTTTAACAGTCTATCTCCAACGTAGTTCTTAAGGGACCTCGCCAGGTCACGCTTTGAGAATTTTCCACGGAGCAAACCCCAGTGCCAATAACAGATTTGGTGGAAAGATTACCTGTGCAATATTACAGTAACCTTCAATACATAACATGCTGAAGTTCTGGGGGGAAACTGGATTTGACAAACACTGCTAAACAATATACTTTACTTTAGGGTAGATTACACAGGTTGTGGGTAACACAAAACAGAAGGGTTGAGTGTCACAAACACTTCTAATCCAAATTCTAGAAGAATGAAGAAAACCTCTGGGTCTTCAACAATGGGACCTATATATCTTATTTGTAGAAGGTCATGGGATGGACTGGTGGGAATAAGAAGCCTCAGTGCTGGAGGTCCTAGCTGCTAAATGGGAAACCATATGAGAGGCAACACATGGTTAATAACTAAAGGGTTTTCCCATACATAACTATTTAGATTTGTAGACAAAAGTTAAACAATTTTCAAATTTGAAACAATTTGAAACAATTTTCAAATATAAATAATTACAGATTTTGCAGAGTTTTAAATATTTTGTCCAACCAGCTTAATCTGTTGTCTTGATCGGCTACTAAAGGAGACAACCATGAATGCAGGAACTTTCTATGGCCTGGTACTTGTCAAAAAGCCGGTCATGCTTACCTAATGATTCTTGGCCATGTTTTGTCACTGGCTAAGTCTGCACCAGAGCAACATCCTTTTTATTTGTTTTTATTTGTTTTTTTTTCTCTCCACTTGACCCATTGACTTTTAACGGAGAAGTCAGGTCCATGAAAACAGGGCCATATTTCTGATCTGTCAAAAAGCAGAGTATGCTTTACTATATCCCAGATCACGGGCAGCACTTGCCCCGGTACATCCAGTATTGTGATCATAGCCTTATTGTGCATAGGTTATCAGGGACACTACATGCATGAGAACATAACCTGGTCATAATAAGGAAATCATGTCAATCATGTCTCAGAGCATAGAAAACTCCTACATTCATGGTCGTATCCACTGGCAGACAACAGACTACCTGCGCTATGATGATTACAGAAAATCTTTAAAATACTGCAAAATTTTTAATTTATATTTGCAAACATATTTAACTTTTAATGTTTTTTAATATGGTTATGCTCCGTTAACCTTTCAATGAATCTCTGAGATTCTCCATGTCACCTGGAGATGCATTATATGACACGATGATACATAAGTTAAGGACTGCTGTAGAGAGATGACATTGTGAACTTAACTGGAGAAGTTTTTTTTTTTTTTTTTGCTGGAAACTGATGTTTTTCTGTCCCGCTGAATCATTGTCTATTACTAAAGACTAACAATTGCTAAGCAATAAAGTCATAGCTGAACTGTACGCCTGTGGGGAAGTGATCAGTCAGACAAGCTAGAAGATTTACTCCGTGAAATCCTAAGGGGGCGATCATGACTCAGTGCACGGCTAACACAAACTGCAGACATCTCTCAATCTCTCCGATAAGAATAAGCAGACCCAGGACTTAATACGGCTTAATACAGTGAGGTCTTCTTTCGTGATGTAATATGATTACTTTGGCAGAACATGGAAATTGAATATACAGACAATATCAGGGAAAAAAAAACTGCACTACAAGCTGAGTAATCTCCGATGATGTCTTTATGAGTTACTAAAAAACATGTAATTGATGGACAGCTAATGGAGTTATCAGAGGGAATGCGGCAAAGGTTTTACTCCAGAAAACGGCTGTAAATTATTGGGCACATCTATAGATGGCGTACATTTGATTGTCTGGCACATCGACAAAACATGGGTTAGGGTCACCTGAATCAAATGTTTTCAACCTCTGTTACTGAGATAGCACTGTTTTTGTTAAAATGCAAATTAGCTCTTTGGAGCAATGAGGTCGTTGCTGCTTACCCCTTTGGAGCAATGGTGACGCCCTAGTTGCTCCAAAGAGCTCATTTGCATATTGCCAAAAACAGCGATATTTTGGCAACAGGGGCACAGATTCATAAAGAGAAAACACTATTTGATTCAGGTGACTGTAGTTATCTGTGGGGCTCAGTTGATACGCTGGGTTCTGGAGAGACGCTCTTTAGGAGCTTTGTTTGGACCTAGGGTAGGTTCACACTAGGGCTGGGTGATTATGTCCTAAATTGCGATTAATCGTGCATTTTACCTCGATTAGAAAGAGGACAAAACACAAAGACGTTGAAGCAGGATACTGCATATGTCCTCAAGAATAGGCATAAATCACACTCAGAAACTGAAGCTTCACTGGAGGTAAATCACCAGGTCCTCGGGTAACAGGATGAGTCACTATGGTTTGTGGGAACGTCTGCTGCTATGTACAGAGGTTTTTTGCTCTCTCTCTACTACAAACAAGTTAGTCGTCAAGACAAAGTATTAAGATTACCGTCAGTTATTTTGCAATATACATTAGCAATATACAGGAAACTTTAGGTCAGGCTCTCCTTTCAGCTTTCATGTACACATTTACTTTCCAGTAAGAACATTCTTTATTTTCTGCATTGCTTTATTGGTTTGTGGTTTCTGCTCCTATTAAAGGCCCCCTACATGGCACTATTATTGGTTTGGGAGACCTTTGGGCCTTGACAGACGTGCACTGAATATTGCACCAATAACCACATGCTCAGATGTAGCAGATGAGAAGAACATTTGACACAATTCATTGTAATACTTATCTGCAATGATTCATTACATTGGGGTAAGACCTACAAAGTACAGTCAGCGCCAGGCTGTGTAGGGATAAGCCCAACTGACAAGGGAAATGGTAGCACCTAGTGGTCCAGAATATATTGATAGGTAAATTGGCTTCTTGTAAAAGCCACTGACCCTTGTGGGTGTTGGGGATGAGCGCCTGTATGGCAGCCACTATCTCCTACTCCACAACGCTCCCTGTGGTTTGAGTCCCTTGGTGAGAAAAGCGAATTACAAATGTTTCATTGTTTGTTATTGTCTTCTTTGTCATACATTTCCAAGAGGGACAGCAGAGGAACAATGATGCAGAGTTCTAAGAAAAGGTACAACAGACTTGTCTTTCAAGCATTTTCCAAAATAAACAGGTTAGTAGTGCTAGTGGCTACTGTAACTTAGTTATCAAAGTGCACACAAGAACTACACAAGTAAGGCTGTGTGCACATCTGCTTTGGACTCTCTAGTGCTGATCCATCAGAAAACGCCAGACGAAAAAGTCCTACAAGCCTGACTCTTTTGTCTGGAGATTTCAGTTAAAAAGGACGACATCTGATGGACCCCAATGAGGTCACTCAGGAAAGAACGGAAACACAGTCGCAGGTGTGAACCTAGCGTAACAAATGTAGCCCTTCTACATGTGCACAGTTTTAGTGCATTTTATAAATGTATCAGTTGGAGGGATGGTCAGATATCTCACACGTCCCTAAGTGATCCCAGCTGTGGGCTTAAGCTAGAACACTTATACATATGGAGCTACCAAAGTTTAAGGAAGCACCTGAAGAAAAGAGAAATATATTACACAGAGGAGTATGTGCCTTGAATCGATAAGAAGAAAATCTTCCCTGGACTCCTTATTATGAAAGATTCCGCCACTTTCCAAAAAATTATGCGATTCTTCTCTGTCTGGCCAATAAAGGCTCACAAAAGATCCAAAACCAAACAAGAAACAGCTGCTGCTCATTACCCCGGCTTGGTTTCCTCAATTTATCTAAGAAAATTACATTGTGACAAATGTTCTTCCACATGTGTTGAAAAATATAAAAAAAATTAACACCACCTGTCACATTTTTCTGCATACATTTATAAACTGCATTATTGAAAAATATCAGAAACTACTGTAATAGCACTTTGTAGTAGCACAACATTTCAGCAGTTTTTTCATGGTCTGCACTGTCTGGTAGTGCAATAGAGAAGAAGCTAGGCAGGAAACCTGCTTCTGTAAACCCTGCCATGTTTAAAAAGGACCTTTCACCACCTCTGCCAACTCTCTGCATTCTACATTAGGTGCTGCTCCATTGATTCTGGCACAGATGGAATTTTTTCTCTATCCTCTACCCTTCCTGAGCAATCAGTGCTTTTAATTTAAGCACCCAATATGCTAATTAAGATTTCTGTCCAGAGGGCCATCCTGGGCTGTTTGCATCAGTCCAGGACGACCAACCTGACAGTAGAGCGGCTAATAAGCATATTAGGTGCTGAAACTAATGCCAGTGATTCAGTAATCAATGTGAGAGATTCTTGTCCCTAACCCACTCATTGCCTCCCACAAAGCCAGCCAGTTCACTTTGCTCTGTACTGATGAGGGACAAAAATCCTGAAACAGCGCTGTATGCAGATAAGTGAAACTGGCTTGGCTAAAATCCCTTTTGCTGTCTCAAGACTCGGTGAGTCAAAAGCAAATTGAGGATCTGTTACATCCAACAGAGGGCGCATGAGCTCCCAGCTCCTTTCCCATAATGCCTTGTGATAAGTGATAGTAGTATAATGTTGTACCGTGTTAGCCATTGAAAGTAGTGGAAGAGTGAAGAAATCAGGCGATACCTTTTAGAGGCTAACTGAGTATATTTATAAGTAAGCTTTCAGGAGTACTCGCTCCCTTCATCAGACATGGTGTGATACAAGAACTGAAAATTAACAGATTTTTATACACATGGTTTTCAAAGCATTTTAGAGTCCTTAAAAAAAATTGCAATCTAAGTAGAGAAGTTATTTACAACAGGTCAAAAAAACAGTCTGGAAACTTGTGGTGCGTGACGGAGGGATCAGTAATTCTTGCTGTTATCTGTTTGCTATCAGGAGGTGATTTGTGACCCTCACAGGTCACACATAGTGTGATTTGAAGCTGGCATGAATATTGAGTTCAGTTCATGGTTCAAACATAGTGTGACATGAAGCTGGCATGAATATTAAGTCCAAATTGCAGAGTTTGAAATTTTTGCATAAATTTGTACTCCATTTCTTTTCTTTTCTCCTGTGTCTTAAAATGTCCCATTAAAACCACAACCCGCAAATCTTCAATAGAGTGGTTTTCTCCGGAGAAATGTGCGGCCACTGGGAGATCGGTTCTGCTGTTATTAATGGTGGATCTGTGTGAGTTCATTCGTTGACTGAGTCTCTTCCCTGTTTCCCCCACATAGAGGCCTGGGGTGGGACATTGCACACACATTATGAGGTACACCACATTGGAAGACCTGCAGGAAAATGTCCCCCTAATTCTGTGCACCTGTTGTGACTGTGGGATAGGTACACTGTCAGCGGTGTGGATGTGCTTGCAGGTCATGCACCTTTTATGTAGGCAAGGTGAGGTGCCATTTTCAGTTGGGGCCTTCAGGGCACTCCGGACGATAATGCGCCTCAGGTTTGGTGGTTGTAGAAAGGAGAGGAGAGGGGGGACTGGAAATATGTCCTTGAGTCTGTTGTCCCTATGTAGTACAGGTTGGAGCTCCTTGGCAATCCTTCGTAGGATCTCCAGCTGTGGGTTGTAGGTGACAACTAGGGGCACTCGGACTTCTTTCTGGGTCTCTCTATATGTGAGCAGACTGTCTCTGTTAATGGCTGCTGCTTTGTTTAATTGGTTGTCTGTCACTTTTGGTTTGTATCCCAATCTGAGAAATTTCATCCTCAGATCCAGGAGGTGCTTGTCCAGGTCTGTTTTGTCGGAGCAAATACGATTGTATCGTATAGCCTGGCTGTAGATTATAGATTGTCTTGTGTGTTTGGGGTGGAAGCTGTCGTTTCTCAGGTAGGCCGTTCTGTCTGTGGGTTTGTGGTATATTGATGTGAGTAGCCGGTGGTCTTTAATGTATATTGTGGTAGCCAGAAAGTGAATTTCACTCCCTGAATAGCTAAGTTTAAGGTTGATGGTCGGGTGAAAGTCATTGAAGTCATTATGGAATTGAAGTAGGGCCTCCTCACCTGCAGTCCAGATGACAAGGATATCATCGATATAACGAAGGTAAATCATAGGTTTGGTGGCGCATGTTGATAAATATGTTCCTTCCATTTCTGCCATAAAGAGATTTGCATATTGGGGTGCACATCTGGTCCCCATTGAAGTTCCCATTCGCTGTAGATATAGATCCTCTCCAAAGGTAAAATGGTTGTGGCTAAGGATGAATTGTGATAAGTGATTCAGTAACACTGTGAGCTAGAGAAAAAATTCCAACTGTGCCGGAATCAATGGAGCAATGCCTATTGAAGGATGCATAGAACTGTTCAAGGGGGTGAAAGGTCCTCCTTAAATAGATAAATACAACCTAAGCAGAAGGTTCTTGCTGAAAGGAAGATCTTAAAAGGAGCTGAGCTTCAGTACCAACAACCCCTGTGTTCTGCTGTTTCTAGGAGAATGCATACATGTTTTATGTATCCTGGTACAGCCCCTTTAACAGCAACTGTAGTCAACACTGCAGTCTCTGATCAATATGACATTTAAAAGGGACTGTCAACAAAGTTATCACATGGTGTTCGGCTGCAGCGACCCCTGACAATTAGCTGCTAGATGTGGGGAAATTCAACACAAAAGGTTAAAATTTCCCCTATAGCGCCACCTCAGTACATACTTTGCATTGGAATAAAATGGGCTATGTGCATAATGCATAGGAATGTAAGGTCTCTCAAAGTGCCCACCACTCTGGCTAATAGAAGGATTTGTATTAGGGGACCTCCTCCTCAATTATCTCAGAATTATCTAGTCTATTATTTATGGAAAACCCCTTTAACAATGAAGTTCTATTTTGTGTTGTGCTGGTTAAGTAGAAAATATACATGGCACAACAGGAAGGCAGATCCTGGCTGGAATGTATCAAGGATATGGTTTGATCACATAGGGTCAAATAAAACAATAGCAATAAGAGCACAAACTCAACTGTGGTTTTATTTGTGGCTTTCATTTCACATGGTCTTTATAGGAGCGGCCAAAATAAACAGCGCTGGAACCAGCCTACTGGTTTATCCACCGTGTCCTCTCCTATGGAGAGATTTCAACAGGAACTGTACAATTAAGCAGTCACAAAACCCTTTATTTATTTTTGAGAAATATGCCTGAATAAACAAAACTTCTAAAAAAGACAAATAATAGCTAAAAGTCAGCCTCCGACTGGCCAAAAAAATATCAAGAATACGGCAAGCGCAGCATTGTACATAGACAACAAAGTCACAATATTCTGCAGCGTCTTCCTCCTGCAGTTCACCTGTAGATTTCTTTGTGGACCCTCAATCTTTGTATTACAAATTGAAAGCTTGCAGCCATAAGTGACAATCCCCAAGCATAAACCCACATGTGAATTTATTGACCTACTGATGTCTATGTCAGGGTCCAGCACTGGGCGGTGACCACAGGTGAAGACAGGCGTGCTTGTGCCCTGGGTGCTCTGAAACTTGCTTTTTTTGGCAGCAACATTACACTTTGGCACAAAAAGATAAGTTCACAATTTCACTAACCACCCCGGTAACAGGATATAGGCTGCTTAGAAGTTCATGGTAGTGGTAGACTCCCTTTAACATCTTCTTAAGGTGGCCAAGGACAGCCAACCAAACTGACCACCTAATGTGTGTTTGGGCATCCCAACTCTTCCCCCACAAGGATCATACACGCTCAATTTTTTCCACCCTAGGCGAGTCTGGTGGCTTATTCCCTTCTCCTCCTTAAGTACACATACACGTTTGGCAGAACTGAGCATGCATCTGTATGGGCAGTTTGTCAGGGATACTGGTCATCCTATAACTACTGACAGTGTATGGATAACTTTAGCTTATGTCTCCATTGTAAAGAGTGGGCATGCAAGCTGGCCAGACACATAAACCAGCTGTCATGTGAATGACTGTTCAGCTAACAACTGTTGTCTCCCCTGATTTTTCCAAAAATGATCCAATGTGGAGGTGGATAATGACCAAGGCCTGCCAAAATCCAATATGTCTAACCCTTGTCTTCTGCATTCAGGGCTGATAATAAATTGGTGACGGGTGACGATTCCCATAACACTATATAATAAGATATATATAATACATAAATAGAATGTGATTCCTGGGGTTGGCCATGTAGTTACCACCTATTGTTCTCCACATACCATCCCGCCGTCTGTCCTTTTCTAGCTTTCATCTAGTCACATGCTACAGTGTACACTTGGCATTGGTCGGCAGGTGTGGAATTGGCTAATAACTCAATGATTGTCAGTAACTGCCCCAGTGGAAGACACAAAGCATTTACCCTTTCATGTCTACAAAGAGAGAGGTTCATATATCCTATGACGTGATAGGACAAGAATCACCAAAGTTAAGTAAACAAAGCAACGCATTTCACAAATGTATCACGTAACAACACTTGTAGTGTAGAACACATGCAGCATAGCTGCGGACATTGTCTCCTCAACTGGCGTCCAAGTGGTGATGGACAGCTCAAGGACAGCTGCTGGCCAGGAAGGTCCTCCTGGTCCTACTACCAGATTAGCGTGAAGTATTGATGGCTTGAAAAATCTTTACACATATCTGATGGGCTTTAAGATATGGAAATGTGAACGATGGAAACAGCTCAAACAGTCTGTCCACATGGGTCAGCTCATACCTGATTCATGCATCATCACAAGGAAAGCCAGGACATCGGCATTCAGATGCACGTAAAATCTTTATTCTTCCATGTAACTTACACCCAGCAATGTATAGACATGCCTGAAAAAGACTCTGATGGGACCAAAAGTATTTTATTTTATTTATGCTTACTTGTATAGCGCCATCATATTCCACAGCGCTTTACAGTGGATTTCTTTGCAGCAGATTCACCTACAAAAATTCTGCTGTGTGAACTTAACCTAAATATTAAATTTGTCTCTGAGTGTCAACATCCTGGCTTTCCTTTTTTGAGGTTTCAAATAATCCCATGCATGACGCCATCTTGGATTTTGGCAGCATATGTATTGTATTCACTGGATGAATGACCTTTACAAATTTTGCTAATAAAGTAGTTTTACATATGCATCATCAGGTCAAGCCGAGTGTGCGTGTGTGCAGGGGTTAATTAGTAGGAAAAGATGTCGGCTGTTAATAAACATTCAACCAATATATCTAACGCTAGGTTCACACTAGCATTCAGGTCTCTGTCATTTCGGGTCCACATGGGGACCTGAAAGATGGAGAGCCTGTCTACTTAAAAACAGTTACCTGTGGAAACCCACAGACCCCAACTATAACGGGGCCCGCCTGGTTTCCGTCCGATTTCGCTGGTTTTATACTGAAACCTGCAGAGAAAAGTCTTCCTTGCAGGACTTTTCTCTCTGCCGATTTTAAGCGAAGACCCCAGCGCAGATGTGAAACCAGCGTAAGTGTATTGCCTTATGCTTATTGCCTTTATATGCAGCCCTTCTTAACATGGCTTTGAAACACATAGGGCTCGACTAGATGCCGATCACGTTCCATAAATCCTGTTTTGCAACAAAATGACCAACTTAGGTTGGGTCTCCTCTGGCACCTCCGATAGTCAACCCACAATTAACAGATAATGGTATTGGTGGCTCAGTGGTTATCACTGTAGCCTTGCAGTGCTGGAGTCCTGGATTGGAATCCTGCCAAGAACGACATCTGCAAGGAGTTGGTGTGTTCTCCCTGGGTTTCCTCCGGGTACTCTGGTTTTCTCCCACACTTTAAAGACATACTGATAGGGAATGTAGATTGTGAGCCCTATATGGGACAGTGACTGACAATATCTGTAAAGCACTGCAGAATATGCTGCTATATAAGTATGCATAATAAAATACCATGGAGGTGGTCAAAGTGGCTGCTACAGGGCCCCTGGAGAGAGGGGGCCTAGTCCTGGTTGGTCACGTCCCTTTTCCTATAGGGTAGAGGCGGCTGTGGAGTCGGTAGACCATACAAACTGCAAAGTCCCTCTAATTTATGAAAAGCTAGAGAATGCCTTCTCATGAAAGTAAATAATGTAACAAAATAGAAATCTAATTAGTTATACAATATTAATAATTATAAAATAAATAAAAATAATCATTTTAAAGCTGGAGTCGGTAACATTTATCCCACTCCACTGAAACTGGCCCCGACTCAGACTCCACAGTCCGGAGTGGAAATCTGTGTATGACTTTGGTTAGTAAAGAACTGCATTGTTAGCAAACAAAAAGACCAAAAGGGTCATGGAAAGGGTGTGGAAGAGGATAACGTACCAATATGGTGACCCAATTTAGTATATAAATAATACTGGGATGTCAGACATAGATCTTCTCTACATCTGCAGCTGATTGTATCTTGGAGAAGGTCCATTTTGGTGTATAAGAGGAATAATGCACTTATATCATGTCTAGAGAACATGTTAAAGAGCAACGCACCATTAAACATCACAGTTAGAACACAGCACAACCACAGAAGAAACACTAAGGGCATAACCTTTCCAGCAAAGGGAATTCATCCAGATAGATAATGTTCTGGCTTCCCGAGCAGCAGACACAATAACTGCAAACAAAATCCATGAGTCAGCTTGTTGACTCCGCTCCAAGAACCTCATCTCTGCTCTCATCCAAGTCACTACAGAGGAAACAATCTCTTATCAGCCTGACAGATACGGCGACTACACAAACTGGTACATTAATGATAGAACTGATGGAGTGCTGACGAAGTATCTGTACAAATGTTACGAGCTGCAGCAAGTATATTCCCTGTGTACCAAGATCAATTTGCTGCAGTGATGAATAGTATGCAAATAGCCATCTCACAAGGAAAGAACTATCTCGCTAGTGCCACCTATTGGAGATACTACCCTTTAAAGGGGTTGTCCAGGCTTATTTTTTTATGACCTATCCTTAGGATAGGCCATAAATATATGATCGATAGGGGGGCCGAGATCCGGACCGATCATCTGTAAGTAGCCGCTTCCGGCGCCCGTCCAGTACACAATGCGGGGCTGGAACCAGAAAACGTTGTCTAGTGGCCATTACATTGAAGTCAGTGGGAGCTGAGCTGCAGTGAAGGCACCCAGTCTCTATACAACGGATGGAGCTTTCTGCTTCAGGGCCTGTATTGTTTACAGGATGGGTGTCAGAAATGGCTCCATAGAGTTGAGCCAAGCACCAGGTGACTGCCCCCTATCAATAAGCCCAGACAACCCCTTTAAGTTACTGTCCAACTCTTTCACAAGCCTTGGAACTATTCCTAGTCATGTTTCAAGGCTTGTTAAGTCAGACATTGACTTAAAAGGGGGCTGCCTCCAGTAGGTGCACTAGTGATAGTGTCCTGTTTTCCCATCACAATGTTTTAGGATTTATTGTTGGGCCATAAAACATTACTGGGAGTAAAAAAAAAAAAATCACTTGGCAGCCTATATAATGTCAATCATTTAATATGGAAAGACTAAGTATGGGAACCCCGCTCTGCCACTGTAAATAGTACTAAAAGTCATCATTACGTTGATATGTGAGGACCATCACCGGCAGTCATATCCATCACCAGCAGTGGTTTATAACCCATCCTATTTATAGATCAGAAAATATTGTTGTGGGAAACCCATTTAAAGAGGTATTCCAGGATTGTAATATTGATTGTCTATCCGTAGTACTGTCCCTAGGTGAACATTGAATGGAATACTGGAGCGCCACAGCCTCTTATGGAACCTTACCCATAAAATTTACAGTACCAGAAAACCCTTCAAATGCATTTAGCTCCTATAATACTTGTATGTTAGAAAGAAAGATAACACATCCCTGACCATACAGCCATTAAACATAAAGAGTGGTCCAAGAAAGCGATTACATCCAGGGCTGTGGAGTCGGCAGGCCAAACCACTGACTAACTCAGCTTTTGAATAAATTTTATTTCTTCTGAATCTAAGACACATTTTGCATTTCTGTCTCAGGCTGTGGGTATGTACAATAAGGAGCAGTCTGCCCCCTCCCCTATCCATTACTGATACTGTTCTGCCATTCTGCCAGGAATAACTATACAATTGCAAACAAATATCTGAGAAAAGCCCAAGTGACCATAATATAGGAGATCCAGGTCTGTAAATACAGGGCAAATACATGCAACCAAGCAGATAAAACACAAGAAAAAAAAACACAATCTATGAGCACAGTCAGAAAATCTGTGAATAATAGGCCATAAGTAGATACAAGTACAAAGAAGACTTGTCTTACATTGAAAGATGTGACATTTGTAGAATCCTCAGTCTTTTTAACACAGCAACAGTTTGCAGACATATCTGTGCAGAATCACCTCCTCCCTTTTCCATTCACCGCGTTATGAGCGGAAAGGATGGCCCCCTACACTCATAGAGATAAGCTAGACGGAATGGAATGTATCTATGGACGCACTTCCTTAGTAACAAAAGTGTGAACAGTAAATTAGCTAGAAGGGAGACACCTAGTGGTAGGAACATTAGAGAGGTTTTTCAGGCAGAAAACAGCCGCATTTTTAATCAAAGTACATTACATTTTGGTCCAGAATTTCATGCTCTATGATATTAGATTAAGTTGTCTGAAAAGTTAGTGACTATTTCAATAGATATATTCCTGCTTGTTAATTATAACGCTCAGAACTATAACACATACATGGGCGTTAATATTATTGGGGCTGCAGATCCACTAAGGATGTGTTCACACGGTGGGAAATTTTTCGCCCCCGGAGTTTTCGCCGCGGTCTGCCGCGACGGGATTCCGATGCAGTGCATCAGCATTCCATCGCGGCATCTCGCTCCTGATTAGGTCCGGATGAATGGGCCTAATCAGGAGCGCGTCTCGAGCCGCGGCAAGATAGGTCATGTTGCTTTTTTTTTTTCCGTTCGAGGAAAAAAAAACGCCACTGACTCCCATTGAAATGAATGGGAGGAGTTTTTTCAGGTGGATTTTGAGGCAGATTCCGCGTCAAAATCCGCTGCCCAAAAACTCTGTGTGAACAAAACCTAAAGGAATCATATGGAAACTCTGAGCTTAATTTCCATATCAGCAGCAGAGGGAGATCTGGAGCCATAGCACAAGCAACTATCACCTACCCAGGGTGCACATAACAAGGCAAGAACAACAAAAAAACCCGAAAAAGTAACAAATTAAAATCAGAACTCATCAGTATACGTTCCGGCCAAGATACATCATTAATTCTACCGCCAGAAGCTTCATTCATACACTGATGAGTAATGAAGGACTTTGCCAGATGCAACAGAAATATGACCTAACAATGTAATAATAAACTCTCTCCTTAATAGGGATAACCTCACCTCTGGAATGCAGACATTGATTCGACAGTAACATTTAATTGTTTTGGATTAGGAGATTTCCATCTTGCAACAATAACCATTTATCCGTAACACAATCCTTGCGCCAATTCAAATATTTATGCTTTGGATAAGGAAAGCCTTGTAGGAATAGGGAGACATCAATATTTTTTATGTATCAGGTCTGAATGGAGACTGAAGAACAGTGTTTCCGTATTACTCAAGTATCTAAAGCTTAGGCATTAAGGAAATAGTGAGCGAGACCCCAACTAGGCAAGAACAGAGCGGCTGACCTGTGCTGTTTTATTATGGGAAAATCTCCTGTAATGTGTTCACTTAGTCCATACGTTACATGTAGTCTGTATAGCTCTTGGGAAGTACAGATTCTTCTTGCAGAGTCACTGGGGTATGCTATGCTTTCTCGGAAAAGGTATGTATATCAGCTCGCCTCTCTATAGGTGTAAACCAATGCCCAACCAACTAAAGGGTCATGACTTGGGATATCATATATCTTATATAAGGCTCTTTAATGGGTCAGCCATTGACTTACAGGGTAGCCATCTATAGATTTTGTTAAGAGTGATCAGATTAGAATAATTGTTTCTAGATTTGTGAAAGATTTAAAGGCATAAAAGGAACACAGGAGTAATGAGGCCCAGGTTTAAAGGGGTTTTCTGGGATTAAAATACTGATGACCTGTCCTTAGGATGGGTTACCATTATCAAACTGGCACTTGACACCTGCACAGATCAGCCTCATGAAGCAGTAAGCGTCACTTCCACTTCTCAGGCCATGCGATGTTGCATTCAGTAGTCAGATGTATGGAGCGGAGCCACAATACAATGTACATTGCTGATTGTGGTAAGTAGTACAGAGTCTGTAGCTGTGTTCTCTACAAACAGCTCATCAGTGGGTATGTCAGGGGTCGGACACCAATGTGATATTTACAAGCTATTCTATTTATTTATTTATTTTGCTTACTTGTATAGTGCCATCATATTCTGCAGCGCTTTATATTCTAAAGGATAGATCATCAATATTGTAGTTCCAGAAAATACCATTAAGGCCCCACATTGCGGAAAAGCTGCTATTTTTGTTGTAGATTTTGCTTTGGTTTTTTGAGCCAAAGTCAACCCGTGGCTTGAAAAAAATGGGAAATATAAAAGGAAGGACTTATACTTTTCCATTCTGCTCAATCCACTCCTGGCTTGCAATGTTGGGCCTTGGCCTAATAAAGTTTTTTTTGGTGCTTGTTAACATCACCACACACCTACCCTGCTGGGAATTGGAGGACGTGGTGTTTAACCCTGTCTACTCTCCAAAATCCATGAGATCATTCCCTACATTTCCATTTCCTAATGTTGTAGGATCTGTGAAAAGGCGATGATCCGTGCACATGTAAGGTCAGCTACATGGTCTGAATCTATGGGAAATAGAATTTCTCCCCAAGATAAGGGGATCACATTTTACAACCATAATATACAGACGGATGTACCCATTAACAGTGGCATATGGGGTCACTACAGTCCTGTGTGACAGACTGATAGTAACATATCTATGTAATGCATGAAGCCTCCACAGTTTAAGTAAAAATATTGTCCATAATATGGCCGGGATTGGAAAGCGTGAACTTTTTTTTTTCTTTTTAACAGATTCATGCAGAAAAGAAAAGAAAAGAAAAACGTGTATATCTTTGCATGGGATCAAAAGCATATGGAGATACATTATGGGCCCATAAAATGCTATGACGTTGTATTGGACACGGATTATGTATAGCAAAAACCCTATAAAACTGTCAGCACCCAATGTTTCCAAAGAACAAATTCAGTCCATGTATAGGCTAAAACTGGTTCACCTCTCGCCTATTATTCATAGAGAGGGCCCTCATTTATAGCAAATAAGAGACATAAGAAGGCATTGTCTGAAGTGGACAAGTACGTCAATGACTGCTATGGAGAGCAAAATGTGCAAGATGACTGCCAAAAGTAATACAGCACAATTCAAGGCATTGCCTCCATTTCTACTATGGATTTGGCCAAAAGAAATGTGATATAATTCTCCTCCTACTCCTGTTTCTCAGAAAGGGAGAGATGGAAACATTTGCAAACACCAATATAATAGCCCTGCACAATTCCACAGATGTTCTGGAGCCAGTTATAAGAAATAACATTTTCCTCCCTCATTAGATCTGAAATCCATTTGAAGAATGAATCTGTAAGGTTTTTCCTGCCGTTCAGGAGAGATGACAGCTTCTAGGTTTCATTATTTAGCCAAGAGCCAAAGTTCGGCTCCTCTCAAGGGCAGGATGTGAAGTCACAACAGAAGACACCTACACAGATTATGTCAGCTGGCAAGGGTTAAAAGGCTTCCATCTCTGGCAACACTAATTGTTCTCAACTTAATTAAGTGTTTAATTGGGCCATAAGCCAAAAACTGAAGACAAGGAAGAGAAATGACTTGGGAGTGCATTAGAGAGTGATGAAAGGTGTGAAGAGTGAAAGGGACTTTAATCAGCGGGCGTCTTGTTACAGGAAAGGTGTGGAGATTACAAGATATATAGGTTTATAATAGTCAGAATTTGGCACTAAAGATCACCAAGTAGACAGAAGAGGGACCTACTGGGCTATGGGGCGTGCCAGGATCCATATTTCTGTTGGAATCTGACAGCTCTGGAGAGGAAGACATGCTGGAAAACAGCCAGACACCACCAGGGCAATAAAGCTGCTAAAACTGGGCAGAGGCGCTTTTAAGAATTTAAAACTGGCCCCGAAGAGTCCCATAGAAGCCCCCCCCCCCCACAGCCTGCTGATCCTATTGACCGAGTGTCCCCATGGAGCAGCTTGAGTACAGATCACTGCTGCTCCACCAATGAGTGGCCAGAAGAGGGGAGATCCCACACCCTGGGGTCCTCTGGACCACATGCATGGCTGGATCCTGCTCCCCGTCAAGACAGACCAGGAGATCTGGCCAGGGATGCCTTTTTTAGGAGAACTTACACCAGAGAACAGAGAAGGCCGCTAGAGAAAAAATTCCAAAATGTGCTGGAATCAGTGGCTATTGAAGGATGCAATGAGTAGGGAGCTGCTGGAGATGGTGAAAGGGCCTCTTTAAAAGGAAGGTGTGCATTTGTGATGTTAATCTTCATCTTCACAGGCATACTGGCTAATTCTTTCCATACTGACAGTTAGGCCATCGGCACAAGGCAGAGCCATATGCATGTAGCTTTTACGTCAGCACATGGGGTCACTTTGGTTCCATACTTCAGAGCCATAGGCTCTCCGCAACACTGTGCCAAACATCAACTTGGGTAAGTGAAAGTGTTCACCTCCTTGGAGCCATGCAGAGCAATACGAATCTGCTGGAAAATGGCTTCTTTTTTAGCCACTAGAATCCAATAGAAAAACCTCTGTATAATCTGATTCCTTGCATCTGCTCTGCTGGTGCCATCAATGTTTCAATAGGTTCCGCTCCACTGATTCCAGCAAAGTTGGAATTTTTTATCTATCCCCACCATTCCTGAGCAATCAATGCTGATAATTTCAACACAATTATGCTTTTTACTGTCAGGTGAGCAGCCCTAGTATGGAGCAGAAATACAGTAACTGCCCACCTGACTGTAGAGAGTATAATTATGTTAACACTTATAATTGCTCAGGAATGGCGGGAGGTAGAGAAAAAATTCCAACTGCATGAAAGGTGGTGAGAGTTCCTCTTTAAATGGGTTTTCCAGGTAAGAATTCGTAAGGCCATCTCCTTAGGATGTCATCAATATTAGTCGTTGGTGGGGGTCCGACACCCAACAGCTTTACTGATCAGCTGTTATCAGTAGCCATGGTACTGTGAAAGCTCAGTGCACAGAGTAGTCAATTCTGTCCACTATGTAGTGGCAGTTAGCGGTTCCAAGGTTACATCATCAATATTACAATCCCCAAATACCCTAGTAACTTACTACAGGAAAATCAAACAGTTGCTAAACAAATGTTTGTGGTGTGGGGGGAGGAAGGTGACTTGTAACTGCACATAGAGGGCAATCCCTTTAAACCATTGTACCATACACAGATCTATGAATCTGTACAACATCAAATTCTATCCACTTACAAATTGACACAAATAACTTCCGGTATATGATAGATAAAAGGTAAAATATGATTATATATTAAATAAAGTAGAAACTGAAATAAACTCCTATCCCTTGTCACAATACAACGCTGGCTTTTTCCACATATGGTTTTCACTCTGTGCAATTTCAGCACTTTTTTCTACTTAGAACAGACCTGGCTTTGCACACAGACATCACGAGTATTTCAGTTTAGCAGAGAAAAAAAAAATTGCAGAATGGAAACTTTAACTCACAACACTTGTGCCGCACAAAGCCAACATTTTTTTTAAAACTATAAGAACTTGCTAGAGCACAAACAAAAAATATCATAAAATGAACAGGTAGTAAAAGCCCCAATACTTTAATGGCTAGTCTTAGAAAAGCTATGTAAACAATGTAATGTGTGTACACAAAATTTTTATTTTTTTGCCTAAACTAAAAGCGAAAATCCAAGATGGCCAATATTTTTTTTTTCCCATCTCCAACATCTGCTGTTTGGGCACTCCCCTGAAAAAAAAGAAAAAGAATTGGGCATGTTAACATTCAGCCCAATCCTCCCCACCCCCATCAGCATCTGCTGTCAGAGGAAGGACAGGACACCTTCATACATAATAGATTGTTGGCTAGTCCCATTGGGTTTGGCCAACCTTAAAGGGATTACCCGGTTTCTGAGATTGATGGCCTATCCTCAGGATATCAAATCCTGGAAAGCCATGCTGATCACTCACTGTACCAACTGTAGTGGCGAGTACAGGTACTGCAGCGCAGCCCCATAGACATCAATGTGGAGTGTTGAACCCCCACAGATCTAATATTGGTGGCCTATCCAGAGAATAAGCCATCAATCTCAGAAACCGGATAACCCCTTTAATCTACTGTGTGTTCACTTTAAGGCTGAGCAGAAAGGCAGCAGAAAAAACGCCACGGCGTTTTACAGTCCCTGCATAGCAAATCCCATTCACACACTGCGGGAAAAATACATGCAGCGGACATGCTGCGATTTCCAAAAACGCGGCGGTTTCCCTATAGGTATAATGGAAGCAAAAAGTCTGCAGAGGAAACCTCTGTGGACTTTCTGTGAAAAGCGCTGCGGGAATACTGAAATGCATTTCTGCCTTGGTTTTTCCCACCGCGCATTTTTGCTCCAGGACGCTACATGGGGCTTTAGCCTAAAGGGGTTTTCCAGGCTACAAACAATCATGACCTACACTAAGGATCAATAAAGGATCATCAATATCAGATTGGTAGGGTTCTGAAATCGGGCACCCTTCAATTAGCTGTTCTCATCTCCGTTCCCTGTGTAGTGGCTAAATAGAGTCAATGGAGCTTAGCTACCACTAAAGTGAACAATAGATGAGTTGCAGTACCCTGGTCTGGCCACTACACAGAGAACAGCGCTGTCTGCTTCCTGCTGCATTCTCTGGGTATTGGCTGCTGAGAATAAGTGATTGATGGAGCTACCCAATCTGATTTTGATATCCTATTCTTAGGTTAAGTAGACAATATTTTTAGCCCGGAAAACCCCTTTAATCCTTGAAGCTCTGACACACTTAGGTCACGTTCAGACTAAGAAATCTACAATATAGTATAATGTGACTGCTTTCCAAAACCATTGGCACATATGGTGGAGAAAAAAAGATATCTGAGGATCTGAGAGCATATTGTGGATTTTTATCATGTGCTATGTGTCACGGTTCCCATATGTAAAGCCTATTTAGCATCTACATTTTTTAATATCTTCAAGAAAGTGACAAGAAACAACTTTGGTGCCCTTATGTATTTCCATACAAGCTAGAAAAATGTGTCAACCCAACACTAATGTAACACAGTAACAGAAAAACCGCCAAGTAAGTCTTGTTACTAAAGACAAAGGGACGCTGCGACAAGATCCCCTTCAACAACAGCGGCCAAAGAACATTACTATCAGCTCCATATCCGAGGCTGGACAAACAAGGCTATCGTATTGCTTTGTGCGGGTTATTAGGTCAGGGAAATTGTGCTCACACATTAATCTCCACCTCACAGGCTTTACCCCACATCAGCACTCCGCTGCCTTTGATGTGTCAGGCATGCATGATTTGCACTGTCTGTCACACAGGGTGCTCCAGGGTTGCCCTTATCCCAAATCTTGGCCTCCACAAAACTGGGGCCATGAAAATAACAAAGATTTATTAGAAGGGATTAAACAGATATCTGCAGGAGCTTGTAGACAGACTGATCTGTTACCAGGCAATCTCAGATCTAAAATAACAGTTCATAGAAGCAGCAGGACACAGGATATTGTTATCTTTGCAGATGTCAGATGGCCTCATAGGCTCGGTCTATGGGACAACAAATAACCAAGAATTTCAGATCCAAGTCATCGCTGCAGAAGTCCCTACATTCACTCCTATTATCAGTGCAGAGATTTAAAGGGAATGTATCGAAAAGGAAATGACCTATTGTTTTATATTAAACATATATTTTAAGAATTTTTGGAGATGTTCTTTTCAGTTTACATGTTATTATCTATATTTGTAAAAAATAAAAATATAAATATATTTGTAAAAATAAAAATCGTGCAACTCCAACCAAGCCTAAAATAACGCGTGACTTCCTGGAGTCCTAGGTTCAAATCCATCCAAGGACAACATCTGCAAGGAGTTTATATGTTCTCCCTGTGTTTGTGTGGGTTTCCTCCTTGTACTCCGGTTTCCTCCCACACTCTAAAAACCTACTGATAGGGAATGTAGATTGTGAGCCCTATATGGGACAGTGACTGACAATGTCTGTAAAATGCTGCAGAATATGATGGCGCTATACAAGTAAGCAAAATAAATAAAATAAAATAATGGATCATGGGCCATAGACACAAGGGTCTGAAACAGAAGCTATTGATTTCTATAGAGAGTTTTCTGTGACCTGTGCAGAGGGCAGTATACAGCTGCTATGAGGATCAGTTATCGCTAGGTTCACACTAGTGTTCAGGTTTCCGACTTTTGGGTCCCCCTGTCCGCTTAAAAAGCAGTTACCTGTGGACCCCATAGACTATATAATGGGGTCCCCATGGTTTCTGGCAGTTTTATACTGAAACCGGTGGAGAGAAAAGCGGAATCTGCGGCGGAGTCTCGTACGAAGACTTCAACGCAGATATGAACCTAGCCTATCAAATCTTTTCCCACAAAACTATATATCACTGTGCTCTGCTCCTCCTGCTCTATAACATGCTGCCTACACATAGGACTACATGTTCAACAGGTCGGATTCTTTGTGATGACACTATTCATGTTCATAAGCAGCAGCCACAGACAAAACAATGTATCATAAAAAAGTGAGGGTCAGTGAATGGTCAAATGCCTTGGTCAACTGCTTTGATCTATTATTCAATGCTCAGTCTGGAAGGTTCTGCAAGGGTATGAGCAGCAGTAATACATCAGCTCCTAAAGCTATGTGTACCCCAGAATGACACCTATCAGTAGTATGGAAAATATTACTACATAAAGTATCTTACCTTTTGCATCACTCAGAACATGTCCGCAGTGCCAGTCACAGAAATAACTCAGTCATTCCTAAAATATAAAATAATAACTATAACAACTGTACTATAAAAGACACATGTATTATGTATCATAGAGGCTTTCTATATCTAATTGCTCATATGGACGGTCCAATCTACAGCACCACAAGAACAACACAGTTTAAAGGCATTAAATGAGATTATAAACAGAATTTCTGTAAGAGAAATAGCGCCACTCCTGTCTATGAGCTGGTACTGCAGCTCAAGAGACTGAACTGTAACACAAACAGTCCACAAAACTATAGAGGCGCCGTTTTGAGTCCGTATTTAAAAGAAGCAAAGGCTCTTCTGAGGGGTATACCTTTCTTCTAATGTCTATAAGCACACAGCCAGACTTACGTATACCTTAAATTATATTATACACTTACATAATGTATCTGAGGTCAATAATTCGATCCTATCCACTACCTTATGACCTATTAAACAAAGGCAGATCTGCCACGTATCACATTGGAAGCCTACCTAGATAATCCCGGGATTACACAGACTGCTATGGCATTTGCAAACATCTCATTAAAAAGGTTGTATTACAGCACGCAGCTATAGCTGGCATGGAAAAGAGATTTCCTTTCCGACAGCACGTCAAAAACAATGTGTAAGGAAACTCCTCTGTTTATTACATTTCACGGACTGCAAAGTTAGAAAAATGGCTAATTAAAGTTTAATGCTATCTGGCTGAACTACAACTCCCAGCAGATGAAGGCAGCAGTTATTGATTGAAATCCCCGGAACGTACACCTTTACTTTTTTTTTTTTCCGGTATGATAAATACAGATATGGTTGTGTGATGTCTAGTGTCACTTCACATTCAATGGTCAAATGACGGTGTCGGTCAACTGCCCTATTGCTGTATGTTATGTCAATGCAAACCATGGATAAAAACAAAACACTGGCAAGTACCTAGGAGTTCATTCATAAAGCCTTTTAAAGGGATCCTGTCTAAATCCTAGCACTAAATGCTTCTGTATGGACGATACTGATCTTAACTGCTTCCACATATGGGCTCTGCTGCAACACCAAATAAAAGAAATATGTGGCAGATGATGGAGATAACCATACGGCGTCCTTGCTACTATTATCCTGAACTTGCCCTACTAACTTCCTCTAAATTGAAGAGTCTGTTTCTAGATTAGCATGACCTTTAAATATTTTGTATCCTGCTGAGTAAAAAACACCCAAAAAAGGGAAAAATAAAATAGAAATGAAAAGGAGTTTGTAATGCAGAAAATAAGACCCGGTTCACATCTGTGCATGGGTTTCCATTCGGGAAGTCCGCTTCGGGACCCACCGAACGGAAACTTAATCCACATAAAAAAGCAGTTACTTTAGGAAATAGACTATAATGGGGTCCGTTTGGTTTCCGCACGAAAAATGCGGAGAGAAAAGTGCTGCTTGCAGGACTTTTCTCTCCGCTTTTTTCATGCGGAGTGGGGAACGGAATGGCCCGAATGAAGATGTGAACCGGGCCTAACACGCATGCCTTGGATGAACAAAGTATCTACCATAGCTGTAGCTCATGTGAATATATAAAATGTTCTAATACACATTGACAAAATAAATAATGCACCACAAGGAGTTGTGGAATGGAATGAAACTTTCTATGTGTGAATGTAATGATGATATATAGAGACTTTGGAGACACTGTCACAGAAACCGCCGTAAATTGGTGAAGAGAAAAGTCCTTCACAGAGGACTTTTCTCTCCATTGCTTTTATGTGTAACCGCTCTTTTAGCAGTCCAGGCCCTCTGTCGTTTGGGTACCCCGGAGGCTCTAGTACTCTGCTGGGCGCCTCTAGCCTGGATACAAGGGGAGATACAGTTGGGCATGGAGGTATACAGGTTCTGTAAGGTATCCTGCAGCACATTTGCTCACTGGTGTTGCAGCTGGGCCTGTAGATCCTGCACATTTGTAGGTTGCCAAAGCTGGCATCCCAGCTGGTCCCATAAATGTTCGATTGGTGATAAATCTGATGACTGGGAGGTCAAGGAAATGTTGTAATCTGGCAAAGACATTACTAAGAAACAGTTGTTGTTTAAGGGTAAACATTATCCTGCATTATATGCCAGTTGGAAGCCCTGCCATGAGAGGCAACACCTGTGCCCGACTGTCGCATGGAACGGCTCCCCAGATCACCACAATACAGCTGGGGCAGTGTGGTACTCCGCAACAGAGGCAGGATTAAAGAGCTCACCTTGAAGTTTCCATACTGGAAACCGAGCTCTGTCAGATGCCAAACAGAACCTAGATTCGTCACTAAAAACAATATGGTTCCAGTCTGTAGCAGTTTCTTGCTCATGATAGCACTGCAAATACAGGCAAATGGCTCTCTACTAATGGAAGGACACATAACGGGCCCTATAACACCAAATGTCCTTCTACTAAGCACCTGGAAATGGTCCGGGCAGAGACAGGGGTGTGTAATGAAGTCGTCACCAGTGTCTGGATGGTGCATAAGGAAACTGTGGGAACAGAGGCGTAACGTGAAGCTCTTAGGCCCCATAGCTAAATCTGTCATTGGGCCCTACCTATCTTGTGCCATTTAGAACAGTAGTGCATTTTATGTAGCAGAGGTTTGGGGTCTGGAAGCGACTGCTACCACTGCACCCCATCTGGGTCTGGGCTTTCCAGAGTCCCATAGGTTAAAGTGATAATCTCTATCTCCATATAGCCTGTTGGTTTAGACTTAGTTGACTGACCAAGTATTTTCTTAATAAAATAGGTCAATATTTCTAACTTGACAATTTCCCAAGACAACTATGGCCATAAATATAAAGTTTTTTTTGTTAGTTTAATCTCATGTTTTTAGAGACATCATTTGGCCACTCCTTAGGTCTGAATTCTTTTCTGCAGATATCATACAGCCAGGTGGGCTTATGAGATAATACATAGCAACACGAAAAGCCCCAAAACATTAGTCATGCTCTTTTGATATTGCAGAAAAAGACAGACAGACAGACCAGACAATCTATATCCTGCTTATACACAAGTTAAAAATGAAATTTTGCTATTCTGCAAGACTAAGGGTATGTCCATAAATATTTTTTCAATGGGGATATTGGCCTGTCTTATGCCTGAGCCTCAATGTGAAGAAACCCTTGCTGCTGCCTCTTATTGATCGCAATGGGAAATTGCATCATAGTTCATATACCGTGGGTTTTCCTATCATAGGGAAAAGAAGCTGCAGCCGCCATCTTGCCTTCCTTTCTGTGCACAAATACTGCACCAAAAACCACACACGGAGATTAGCCAGTCAACACTGCAAACCATGGCAGAAGCCCAAGGCTTAGCTCCAGGTTTATGCAGCAAGGTGCATTTTCTTTACCAATGCTGATTTGCTTCATGTGAACATATCCTTAGGAGACCAATTTTCCTTCAGCAAAACAGTCAGCTATTCGTATCCAACAATCTCACCATTTGTAGTAGGCACACATGCCCTGGGCCCAATTTCATAGCCCAACACAAAAGGAACACATAGGGGCTTATTTATCATGGCATGCGAGACAGAAAACTGGTGTACAGGCCATATAAAAATAAATAAAATATATGTATGTATATATATATATATATATATATATATATATATATATATATATACACACACACACACACACACACACACACACACACACATATACACACAAACACAGAGGGAGAGAGAGAGAGAATTTTTCTGCAGAAATTGTAACTTTTTGAGTCATATTCATTGGAACACTGATGAAACTTGACACCTACAGAAATGACCCATTTTCAAGCAGATGGCAGTACAAGTGGCAATACAGAGATGTTCCCATAGGTGGCAAATACCATGACAGCCGCAGATCTTTATATGAAATTCTATGGTTGTCTACACCGTTTATCAACCATACTCTTCTTTTCCTTGAAGCCAAGACCAGGCTAATATAATTGCCAAATCTGCCATGGTGCTACAATTTTGTTAACGTCGCCTACAGTAGACTTTATAGAAATGCATTGTGAATTTTGCATTGAATTTAAAAAACAATAAAAAAGGAATAGCAATGTGAATCTCCCCCAGTTTTATTTTCTTCAGTACGGAAACATTTGTAGTGTATTGTGATATTTCCACAATGTTCGAGTGCCTTGCAGGGAAACGCAGCGTCGCTCTGGCCTGGTTCTGAGGAGTCAGCCTACTTAATTAATAAAACAAGCCACATACAGACACATGAGAGTGTAGAAACAAAATGTGGGATGAGATTTCTTTAGTCCCAACGACTTAACAAACCTTACTGACTGTCTAAACCACAATTAACAATTATGCAAACAAAAAAAAAAGTTTCTCAATAGTTTCCAGATGACTATGCCGGAAGTAGCGTTAAAATCCAATTAAGCATGGAAGGTAGTGAGAGTGTTTGGAAAGAGGAAGCCATGAGAGATCTGACAAGGCTCAAATGACAAGACGCTGGGGAGCCAACCCGATGGAGATGGGGCTTATATATTGCTATCTGAAACTCAACCAAACATAACACTATAAATTATATATTACAAATCCAAACCATACACTGAATAAGCAGTATGACTTTCTGAATTATTCTACTCTCCGCTTTGTACGGACTTGTAGATCTCCATGATGTGTATGAAATAGAATCCATATGTAAAGCTTCCCATACACATTAGAACAAGATCGGCCACGCCTCCCAATTTAGCCAGGTCCAGTTGACCATCTAAAGAGCACTGGATGTTTGGTTGGTGTTCATTCAGCCTATGACGTAGAGAAAAAGGATCAGATACGCTGAGTTTGGAAGTGTATGGCAATCTTAAGACTGAGGCCCCACATTGCAGAAATGCACTTTTTTGTTGCAAATTTTGTTGTGGTTTGCACAGAAGGGAGAAGTATAAGAGATTCCTATACATTTCCCATTCCTTTTGTAGTCACTATTGGCTTTGGCTCAAAAAACGGCAACAAAATATGGTTTTCCGCAATGTGGGCCTTAGCCTAAAGGAGTTCTCCATGGATCATACCAAACACAGGCGTGGCTGGGGTGGGCCCCTCCAGTTCTGGGGTCAGCGGACCGGAAGTGGAGAGGCTGACTTCACCACTAAGACCAATCAATGTCCTCAGTATTTACGTAACTCAGATATGTGTGCCTCTCTTCTTCCGGTCTAGCCGGGAACTGAACCAGAGAAAAAATGGGGACCAGGGCTGTACAATGGAACTTCGGGATAGAGGAGTAGAATTTTTGTTTCATATCCACCCAGAGTTTAGTATGATTCCTGGGCAACCCCATTAAGTCAATGCAAAGTCCATGTGAACAACTTAAAAGTTGCCACCAGTGGTTTGAAAACCTATGATCTGTTAGACAACAATCTAAATCTCAGTATATATCCCTACATATAATATGGCATCTTAGATTTCCTAATACAATTTTAGGTAGCACACCCTTAGACACAAGTAGTCCCCAAAATGGGGTACCCTGGCAATAGCTTAAGTTAAAAGGGTCATCTCCATTACAGTCGTAGTCTAAGAGAGTTGCAAATTTTATGGGTAAAATGCACTTTAATCCTAAATACCTAAAACATGGACATTCAGTAAACTTCTAGGGCTAGTTCTGAATTACAACCTCCATTAAGATTATGGTCAATTATGGACATTTAACTGCATTAATACAATAAAAGGAACACAGACAAACATTGACAGATCTCATTAAAACTGAGAACATTGCTTTGTTTTATTGTTCCATGCTTTTAAGAAGCACATATGGGATGTTCCATCGTGTAACATCAGAAAGTCAAGCTTCCCTCACCATAAACCAAGCTATAAACACTTCCATGTAGCATTCTTTCCATGTTTACAAAGACCCAATCAAAACAATGCTCAGAAAACATTCCGCCTAACGGTGCACAGCATGATCAACGCACATTACCAAGCCGCTCATCCAAAAATATTATCCACTAAACTTTATTATACATTACAGAATGAACAATAGGTACTGCTGAAAATCTGAGCCATATTATAGCTAGGTATAATTTACCCTACCCCAGAAGCCAAGTAATAAAGTACATGTATAAAAAGACAATAAGTATATAGATTTATATCCAACACACGAGACGACTCTGGACCTCATTACAAAAAGTGGCAATTTTAGAATTTTTCCTAAATACTACTAGCTATGAGAACTACTGTGGTACTAAATTAAAAGAAGGAGCAAGATAATGCTGAACACATGGTACTATATTATTCCACATGCTTATTGCTATAAACACTGAAATAAAATGTGATGGTCTCTCTAATGTTCCTAAATAAAGGCCTTCAATTTTATTCCAAAAATTAAAAAAATTCCCACATGGATTTTACAGCATTTTTCAAATAGCATAGGGCGGTATGCATGGTACTATAATGTAAGAGCTATTAGCATCAGTATATCGTGTGCCGGTCTTAGGCTAGATTCACACAAAAAGAGGTGCAAAACGGCAGTGAAAAACATACATTTTTCACAGCCATCTTGCATCCGAGGGGAACCAGCTTTCACGGATCCCCCATACATTTCAGTGTATCCCTTAAATTGGCCAAAAATAGGACATGACCTATACTTTGACGGTCTGTGACAACGGACCAACAAAATAACAGTCATGTGAATAGCCCCAGTTCACTGAAATTAATGCTGCCATGTGACATCCATTAAAAAACAGATGTAATACGGCCAGTATTCACTGTCATGTGAATGTAGCCTTAGTCTATTTCTCTGACGGCATGAAATGCACCAGAATTATTAAGATGATCCTTCCTCTTACAATTTCTGACTCATCTTGTAAGGTTCCGTGCACCAGAACTGAAATCTATACCAGCCAGGGACAGTTTTTTGGGCATAAGCTATAGTAAATATGTCAGGTTAAGGCCTCCCCATCCTGAACCACCTCGATCCCTTCGAGAAAGTGGTGGAAAATGGCAAAAAGTTGCAATTTTGTGCGCAAAATAGTATGCAACAAAAATTGTAACTTTTTTCATGCCTTGTATGCAGACTGGGCAACAAAGTTGACCCAGTGGAGTACCTTTCCCCCTACTATAGGAGTTGAAGATACAACCAAACTAAAGCTACCCTTTGGTTCTCCATAGAAATGTAAGATAACATGGTACCTGGTCCTGGTATATAGTCTGAGAAGCAGTTGACCATTGTAGATTGTGGAAGAGACTGGAATTTGGCAAAAATACAACAGACTAAAATGGTAGGCAATAGTTATTTTAACTATATGTGCTGAATGTTATGTTAACATTTTATGAAGAACTGGAAGTTTACTTTAAAAAAGGAGGGGGGGTCCATGTTAAAAAAGACTGGTGACATATTAACTTAAAGAGAGTCTGTCATCAAAACTCAGCCTATCAACCCAGTCCTACATATAGGTTAGGGTCACCATATTAAATTGTGTTTTCCCCTTGTGAATTGGTGCGTCATTTGCTGAGATATTGCTATTTTTGTCTCACTGGCAACACCCTCATTGCTCCAAAAAAGTCACATGCATATTGACAAAAGCAGAGACATCTCTGCACCAACTCGGAAAGGTAAAACACCATTTGATTCAGGTGACCCTCAGCCATCTATCTGCAGGACTGGATTGAAAGGCTGTTTTCTGGTGGCAGACTCCCTTTAAAGGGGTTGTCCAATTTCAAACCAAAATTGAGAGACAAATGTTTGTATATTGAAAATTTACCTAATTTTCCAATGTACTTTCTGTATCAATTACACATTGTTTTCTAGATCTCTGCTTGCTGTCATTCATTGTTTACTTCCAGTGGATAAAAATCAGTCCATGGTCATGTGATGAACACACAGTGCACAGCTCGTTACAATCACAGCACAGTAATCATCTGTCTGGTAACGAGCCGTGCACCTGTGTGTTCATCACATGACCATGGAGTGTATATCACATGACCATGGACTGATTTTTATCCACTGGAAGTAAACAATGAATGACAGCAAGCAGAGATCTAGAAAACCGTGAGAAATTGATACAGAAAGTATATTGGAAAATTGTAGAAGTTTTCATCATACAAATAATAACATTTGTCTCTCAATACTGGTCTGAAACTGGACAACCCCTTTAAGGCAAGTCATCAATACCAGATTGGGAGGGGTCCAATACCCAGTACCCCACTGATCAGCTGTTCACAGCAAGCAATGGCACCAGAACCAACACAGAGAAGGGAGCAGCAAGCACAGGTCCATTCTCTGTGCAGTGGCGAGTCAGGTTACTGCAGCTTAGCTTTGATACCATTAAAGTACACGACTTGATGTATATAATGTTGATCATACAAGACATACAGGTTTTATAAATTAGACCTGCAGCAAGACTCTGCATTGATTTGTAATAGGAATAAAGTGGCCATGTTGTTCATTTTCCCCTACAACCAGTCTGATGTTATGTGTTTCTACCCACATGTAAACTATTACATACGCACTTTGTTTGAAACCTAATTCCACATCTGCTACTCGACAGCCATTGGAAATCGGATGAAGCTTTCCGACAATGGTTTGCGGAGGATGTAATCACAAGCATCTGTAACAGTGTATCATGCTGCAGCACATCACACCCTATTGCTTCCCTCCTGCTTTTAACATTTCAAAAACTGAAAAATTTGCTTTTGTCCCATTCCAACTCATTTTATTTTTGCAAATGGGAAAGGAAATGGAAGTCAGCAGATTAGATTTCCTTTCTGTAGTAAAAGAGACGGACTGATTAGTATAGATGTGAATGTAGGACTCCAGCGAATACAGCAGAGACGGCGTTACGTTCTACCTCCCATAGATTACAGGAAAAGGTCTATAGTTCTTACTAAAGAATTACTTTGTTCTCAAAGGGGGAAACCAAAGACCTACTGATGCTCAAGCTTTAGATCAACATGAAAACACATAAAGACCTCTTAGGCTGATCATACACATTGGATAGTTGTTGGGAAAAGGGAAATAAGCTGCTGTCAAAAACTGTGATGTCAGTTATCTCCAGGGCAGTGAAGGCGGAAGGCCAAACCACCAACTCTGTTTCAGCACAACCCAAATTCTTCATAAATAGCCATGGTCAAACATGATTAGTCAAAGGCAATAAAGCTCCTCTAAGGCCTCATGCACACAACTGAGTGTGCAAGTCAAGTCTCTCCCAATAGGGCGTCCGATGTTCCGTTACAATGTTTAGAGAGTAGGTTCTATCCTCAAGCCATCCCCCCACTGAAGTCAATGGGTAATGGATGTCACTCAGATGTCATCCGAGAGTCATCCGCTATGAAATCGGTCCCTCCTTGGCATGCACATGTAGCCTTATTCTTTATAAATAGTGATTGGATTTCTATAAAAATAAACATGAAACAAATGATGCATCTAATGAATTCTACAATATTAAAAATTGTATAATACAAGTAAAAATAACGTAGAATTTTGAAATCAGAGTCAGTGAAATTTTTCCCAACTTCACCACTCCAACCCGCAGCTCTGCTTACTTATCTTGAGAAGTAAAGGATCAAGCATGTTTAATCTAACTGCCTGATCCTTCTTTCCCTCTCAGGGGTAGAGTCAGACCACCGCCATACACATTGGATGGTCAGCAGATCCTACCAAAATAGTCCGGTTTGGACAAAGTCCTTTTAGAGAAAAAGGCCACTTTGGAGAGGGGTAACCAATGCACCTAAAATGTATCTCTACAACTTTTTGGGTTGTATGCCTAGGGCAGTCTTTAATGCTGGCCTGTACAAAAAAAAAAGTCAACTTAGCCCATAGAGATGACTAACTTGGTCAAGTCTATGGTAAAAGGAAATTTTCTATAATCAGACTTTTTGATATGATACTGGAAAATCTCTCTGTATTGTGGATGAATGGAAGCTCTGGAAAAAGCCCCCCATGCAAGTCCAAACGTTGCTTATGTATTGATGGGGTCAATCATCATTTGTTTGCATGAATGTTTTATATTCATTTTTAGTTATTTGTGGTCTGAAGTTGGGTTTCTCTGACTTTTGTGTTACTGTTGCATCTAGAAGTATTACCTTTCTCCTTCCATTGGGTATGTTTGGAGTTTTGCTGCTTTGTGGAAGTTCTTGCTTGTGGAAGTTCAGTTCTTGGTCCCATGGTCATTTCAGCCAACTTTACCCTAGCTCACTCACAGGAAAAACCTACCGATGATGTATGTAAAGTGGTGAATAGTCTGCCTTGCATTCAATGAAAAAGCGATATGACAGATGGTCTACAACTTAACCTATAGTTCAAAGCTGTAAGACAACCCTTACCTAATGGCGAATAGAACAAAGATATGGCCTATTATTACATTATATAGAGCACGACACAGCTAGTTCCTCCTCAATGAAAGCTTTCCTGTAATAGCAGGAAGCGTACAAGCTACAGGGTAAGCGATTACCAGCACTCAACTCAATTAGGCTCCAGGAGGTGGAAATATGCGAGCGAGCAGGCATGAGAAACAGGCACGATAGCATAGTGATGTAACCAACCATTATCTACTTAGCTATAATGTATTTCAGAACGACAACTTACAATTATAGTTCCGCTATATTGCTTACACACCACTAAATAACCTTTCTATATAAGCTAGGGGGTCATTAGTATATAATAAGTCCACCCTAAATGCCCCATGCACCCTGCTGTAATACAGCATGTATAGGAGTCTATGGAGTGACGCAGGTAATTTGTTATGCCTCTGATCCTATATGGAAGCATGTTTCTTAGAATGCTGCATTATAGGTAAGCTAGGGAAGAGGATCTCCATAATACAGTACTGTATGTGAGCACCATATGGTGACAGATGGAGTGTCTACCTTCTGTAGTATGGAGATGTAGGGACTCTGTGTGCCCCAATACAAGATCCATGAGTATGAGCCGAAACATTAGAACAGCAGAGCAGCATATCTGAGAGTTGAGCTGCAGCAATGGTACCCAACCACTATGCAGGGCACAGAGCAATCGGCTTCTGGCTCCGTGCACTGTATAGTACTGGGACCGGTTAGACTTCCGAATAGCTCCTTTGAGCAGGGACGGGCTGTCAGCCACCCTCAATCATATACTTATGGCCTATCATAAGGATAAGACAGATAAAAAAAAAAATTCTGGACAAACCCTTTAAAGCAATCTCTAATATAACATGTAAAATGGTTATCCCGCCATCAGAGATATTGAGGTTATCAAAAATTAATGAGGTTTGCCATTTAAATGCTGTTAAAAAACAATTTGGAGAAAGTTTATGACATTTACCTATATAATATAGTGCCACCTAGTGTTCAAAGTGTACCGCAATGTGTATGTCCACCTAATGAACTGAGTGCTGGTGGACACACATGCTCAGTCACTCTCGCTACATAGTGATCCTCTGTTTACTGGAGGGCAGCCAATAGAAAGAGCTCTCTGCCCTACTTATCAAGGAAGGAGCAGAGTCTCTACAGAAACATGCAGGGCGAGTAAAAAAAAAAAAAGGGACTAATATGTCCTTTACCAGAAGCATAAACCTTACACGCTTATTTTATAGGGCCATGTATAGCATGTTTTCGGGAAGTGGTGTCCTCTCCTGCCTTTACTACTTCAAAATCAACAAGAGATATGAACGTTTGGACAGACTTTCTGTCTATGAAACGGGACATGGGGATTCTCCGTTCGAGTGCCAAGCCATACATTTATAAGCTTCCCACTTTTTTTCCTCTAGATAATATCAGATAGTGTAAAAGCCTCAAATCTGCCAACTTCCTTGAAAAACAAAAGTCAGCCCAATATCCAAGATTCACAGCTCCAGGGAAGCGGAGAGATATTTATTTTGGATACCGTTCTAACATCATAGCCTAGAAAGACCCCTCACTCCCAAGGAATTTATCCAATTAAACTGTTTGGTTATTTTACTTAAAGGGGTATTCCCAGCCTTTAATTTTGTTGTATAACACTAGGATATGCCATAAAATTATGATGGGAGTGACCTATGGGTCCTGGAGAATGAAGGGTCAGCAGCCCTTCACATGGTTCTACTGCAGCACCCTATACAGCCAGTGCATGGTAGTGTTGCTGTTAGCAAGTAAAGGAACAAGTCCACTTAGCTACAGTGCTGGCCAAAAGTATTGGCACCCCTGCAATTCTGTCAGATAATACTCAATTTCTTCCAGAAAATGATTGCAATCACAAATGCTTTGGTAATAATATCTTTAATTTGTCGTCAATGGAAAACCACAAAAAGAAATGTCAAAAAGCCAAATTGGATATAATTCCACACCAAACATAAAAAAGGGGGTGGACAAAAGTATTGGCACCCTTTGAAAAATCAGGTGATGCTTCTCTAATTTGTGTAATTAACAGCACCTGTTACTTACCTGTGGCACATAACAGGTGGTGGCAATAACTAAATCACACTTGCAGCCAGTTGAAATGGATTAAAGTTGACTCAACTTCTGTCCTGTGTCCTTGTGTGTACTACATTGAACATGGAGAAAAGAAAGAAGACCAAAGAACTGTCTGAGGACTTGAGAAGCAAAATTGTGAGGAAGCATGAGCAATCTCAAGGCTACAAGTCCATCTCCAAAGACCTGAATGTTCCTATGTCTACCGTGCGCAGTGTCATCAAGAAGTTTAAAGCCCATGGCACTGTGGCTATCCTCCCTAGATGTGGACGGAAAAGAAAAATTGACAAGAGATTTCAACGAAAGATTGTGCGGAACCTCGACTAACATCCAAACAAGTTCTATGTCTCCCTCAGAGGTCATGGGTCTTCCAGCAGGACAGTGACCCAAAACACACTTCAAAAAGCACTAGAAAATGGTTTGAGAGAAAGCACTGGAGACTTCTAAAGTGGCCAGCAATGAGTCCAGACCTGAATCCCATAGAACACCTGTGGAGAGATCTCAAAATGGCAGTTTGGAGAAGGCACCCTTCAAATCTCAGGGACCTGGAGAAATTTGCCAAAGAAGAATGGTCTAAAATTCCAGCAGAGCATTGTAAGAAACTCATTGATGGTTACCGGAAGCGGTTGTTCGCAGTTATTTTGTCTAAAGGTTGTGCTACCAAGTATTAGGCTGAGGGTGCCAATACTTTTGTCCGGCCCATTTTTGGAGTTTTGTGTAAAATGATCAATGATTTGACTTTTTTTTTTCATTCTCTTTTGTGTTTTTTCATTGCAAGCAAAATAAATGAAGATATTATTACCAAAGCATTTGTGATTGCAATCATTTTCTGGAAGAAATTGAGTATTTTCTGACAGAATTGCAGGGGTGCCAATACTTTTGGCCAGCACTGTATCTCTGCAGTCTCCTACTTATTTGGATCGGTTGTGGTCCAGGTAGTAGTCTCATCTCCCCAAGTCTGTAAGAAATGACATATTATTAGTTATTTATTTTGCTTACTTGTACAGCGCCAACATATTCCGCAGACATTGTCAGTCACTGTCCCATATAGGGCTCACAATCTACATTCCCTATCATTATGTCTTTGGAGTGTGGGAGGAAACCAGAGTAACTGGAGGAAACCCACACAAACATGGGAAGTACATACAAACTCCTGGCAGATGTTGTCCTTGGTCAGATTTGAACCTAGGAGCCCAGCACTGGAAGCCACCGTGCATATTCTAACAATATCCCATCACTTACAAGGAAAACTAATATATGAAATATGAAATAAGAGCTGCCTATGTAGACCAAACTAAGCATTGAGAAACTGGAAGATCAAAGGGGTTTTACCACTAATGACATCCACCAACCACAGGGCCGAGAATGTGTCTGATTCCTATGGCTCCAACCTTTGGGTGATCTCAATCATTCCCAAAGTAGTAAGGGGCAATGGTGCCAAACATGACTATCACTGCTTCATTCACATGGGGCACTCACTACAGCACCACTACTGGTGGTAATCCAGTGGTTTACACAGTCATCATAAAAATGCGACACAAAACATATATGGGAACTCTACAAGTCCACACAATAAACACAGAAGGCTCAACAAGGTGCCCCATGATCATGATCATGACCTCACCTGTCATAGAATTTCCAAAAATATTCACATTAAATTATATTAGCAGACATTTTTATAATCTGCATTATTATAACAGCCGTCCTTTCCAAATGTATACGTAATCCTATAAGTATGTGCCTCGGACTTGTTATATCATTTTAAAGATTTTTACAGCAAATCCTACAAAAGCTCGGTTCATAAAGCGCACGGCATGAGTTACAGCGCCTATTCTGTTTTCCAATGACTGTAAAAGGAAAGAAACAACATAAAAGCCAACAGAAATATAGACCTTATAACAGAATGAGCAGCTGGCTCGGTGCATCAATTGTTTTTGCTGCTTGAGGCAAAGAAAGTGGAAAAACTAAAATCCTCAAATTTAATTAAACTGGTAGAAGTCACTAGGAGAACGCTTCCCCGTCCACAATAATTCTTGTCCAATCCAATTACATTTTAAAGATCATGATCGCTTTTTATTGTGACTTGGGGGAGTCAAACTTTTTCTGCAAAAAATGTTTTCCTAACTAGGGAATACAAGTTAAAAACAAGTATATAACAATGGATGGATAACAGCCGGTCTACACCCTTCATGGAGTTTGTATGGTCTCTCCATGATTGCAAGGGTTTCCTTCAGGTACTCCGGTTTCTTCCCACACTTCTATATGGGACAGTGACTGACAAAGTCTGTAATGTGCGGTGGAATATGTTGGCGCTTTATAAGTAAGAGAAGTAAATACAGCGGTGTTGTGTCCGCTACCTGAGCTATACACATTCTTTCTTATTCAGTCTGTACTTCATTGTTTTCTGGCTATGTGTGACCTCTGGGTCTGACTTGTTAAGCTCTGTTCATCAGTTGTCATGTTCAATTTTCTGCTGCATAAGAGCAGCAAAACACTGAAAATAACAGAAAGCGAGAAGATCACATGACTGACACCAACAGTGCCCACTTGACCCTACAGATTTAAAATGAGACCCATTGTGTGAACTGAGCCTTGCTGTTTCTGAATTTTCTATGGCTTTTGACTAATGGAAAGGTCTATTTTTGTTGCTTCCCCATAATTTCACCCTTTTAAGAACCTAAAAGTATCAGTGAAAATCCACAGCCTACTACTCTTACCTTGTGAAGATTTTCTGCAACACATGGATGGCATTTCCAAAATCTCTTCCAATAAATTTGTACTGTAAGGCACTGAGGATTTTATCAGCCACATGAAAATCCGCTCTTCCTAAGGACCTTTCATCACCTCTTTGCATCCACTCCACTGATTCCAGCACCGCTGGAATTTTTTTTTTCTCTAGTCCTCCCTGTTCCTGAGCAATAAGTGCTGTTAGTTTCAATATGCTAATTAGACTGTTTACCAGTGGGGGGTCCTGGGTTTCACTGTAGAAAGTCTAATTAGCATATTTGATGTTGAAACTTACAAAAATGGTAGCTAAGGAATGGTGGGGGCTAAAGAAATAATTCCAACTGTGCTGGAATCAGTGGAGTGGAATGTACTCAAGGATGCAAAGTGATGGAGTTCATGGAGGTGGTGAAAGGTACTCTTTAAGATCATCATATATAATTTCTGTAGATCCCATTGATAATCTACATAAGTATTAAAGGGCTTCCTAACTGCCCCCTGGACAATAGATTTTCGGGTAACATTTCAATAAACCTCATCGTTTTTCTGTAAAGACAGAACATTATTTCCTCCTCCACTTTGACCTACCAAGCTGGGACAACTGCTTTATGGGACATAGGCCACTCCAGAAATCAGTTTGTCTCTTAAAGACAGAGCAATGCAAAAGTTTATACACCTCAATAGAAATATGGGTGCTAGTAGTACCATTACTGTGTGCCCCATCTACCTGGCTCCTAGATATGTCCTGCCCTAAGAATAATAAAAACACAGTTAAAGGGGTTGTGCAGGACATCAAAAACATGGCTGCTTCCTTCTTCTCAGGAAATATCTTGTCTGTTGGTCACATGGCCATACTGCAGCTCAGTCCTATTCATTTTAATGGGATGGAGATGTGGCATTACTATGTGACCAACAGACATAAGGTCACTTCCTCGGAAGAAGAAAGCAGCCATGTTTTCAATTCAAGGGGGTTGCATAAGATTAGCTACATGGATTTACAACTTCTAAGTTTTATCCCTTATTCAAAGGGTTGAGGAGCAAAGGAAACTGAGTGGTGGAGGATCATTAAGGGGAGTAGGACTTCTTTTATTATTTTAACCCATTCTGAGCGGTTTCTTTGGCTGAGCAATCCCTTGAAGTGGACGCAGTCATTAGAGACTGTGCAATACGAGCACACATGGTAGACCATTGCTTTAGCAGGTCAGGAAGAGTTGAAAGGAAATTAAGCAAAGTCTGGGATCCAAATTTAAACAAATCATCACCGAGGCCCAAAAAACAACATCCTGCAATCACAGATGGGTCACGCCCTTCACTTCAGCAGGAGGTGCAAATCTACACCTTCTCTAAATATATGGCCAGGGCATTAGCTGTCTTCTCACTAGCTGGCATCTTGGGTATCATAACAAGTCCACATAGCAAACCATCCTCAGAGAACACACAAGGCCATGATAGACAGGCGGCAGCTACGTCAACAGTGTGAAGAAGAGGCAAAGGTTTGGAAACACAATATGGAAATACCTTCATCAGGAGCGTTCCAAATAAAAAGGCAACAATTCAATAAAATGTCATTACAAAGCATATAAAGAATATTTTGTCTGTGAACATATTAGCAGCAGATGGAACATGTTGTAATGGTTAATACTATGCTAAAGGGAAACAATAAGATGCTTAATATCACACATATTTATTGTCCTTTATTTATAATACAGCTAAATAATCATAAAACAAAAGAGCATATTTACTATGTACGCCTTCTAAATTAGGCCATAACTAGCTATAGAGTAGAGACTTCCATTTCAGGCCAGGCTTAGTTAGCCAAGGTCAGGGAAGTGGTGTACTACGAGGGCACCCACATACAGTACAGACCAAAAGTTTGGACACACCTTCTCATCCAAGAGTTTTCTGTATTTTCATGACTATAAAAATTGTAGATTCACACTGAAGGCATCAAAACTATGAATTAACACATGTGGAATTATATACTTAACAAAAAAGTGTGAAACAACTGAAAATATGTCCTATATTCTAGGTTCTTCAAAGTAGCCACCTTTTTCTTTGATTACTGCTTTGCACACTCTTGGCATTCTCTTGATGAGCTTCAAGAGGTAGTCACCTGAAAAAAGCAGCTAAGTAAAGAAAAACGAGTGGCCATCATTACTTTAAGAGATGAAGGTCAGTCAGTCCGAAAAATTGGGAAAACTTTGAAAGTGTCCCCAAGTGCAGTGGCCAAAACCATCAAGTGCTACAAATAAACTGGCTCACATGAGGACTGCCCCCAGGAAAGGAAGACCAAGAGTCACCTCTGCTGCGGAGGATAAGTGCATCCGAGTCACCAGCCTCAGAAATCGCAGGTTAACAGCAGCTCAGATTAGAGACCAGGTCAATGCCACACAGAGTTCTAGCAGCAGACACATCTCTACAACAACTGTTAAGAGGAGACTGTGTGCAGCAGGCCTTCATGGTAAAATAGCTGCTAGGAAACCACTGCTAAGGACAGGCAACAAGCAGAAGAGACTTGTTTGGGCTAAAGAACACAAGGAATGGACATTAGACCTGTGGAAATCTGTGCTTTGGTCTGGTGAGTCCAAATATGAGAATTTTGGTTCCAACCACTGTGTCTTTGTGCGACGCAGAAAAGGTGAACGAATGGTCTCTACATGCCTGGTTCCCACCGTGAAGCATGGAGGAGGAGGTGTGATGGTGTGGGGGTGCTTTGCTGGTGACACTGTTGGGGATTTATTCAAAATTGAAGGAATACTGAACCAGCATGGTTACCACAGCATCTTGCATATTCCATATTTAGTTGGACCATCATTTATTTTTCAACAGGACAATGACCCCAAACACACCTCCAGACTGTGTAAGGGCTATTTGACCAAGAAGGAGAGTGATGGGGTGCTACGCCAGATGACCTGGCCTCCACAGTCACCAGACCTGAACCCAATCGAGATGGTTTGGGGTGAGCTGGACCGCAGAGTGAAGGCAAAAGGGCCAACAAGTGCTAAGCATCTCTGGGAACTCCTTCAAGACTGTTAGAAGACCATTTCAGGTGACTACCTCTTGAAGCTCATCAAGAGAATGCCAAAAGTGTGCAAAGCAGTAATCAAAGCAAAAGGTGGCTACTTTGAAGAACCTAGAATATAAGACACGTTTTCAGTTGTTTCACACTTTTTTGTTAAGTATATAATTCCACGTGTTAATTCATAGTTTTGATGCCTTCAGTGTGAATCTACAAATTTTATAGTCATGAAAATACAGAAAACTCTTGGAATGAGAAGGTGTGTCCAAACTTTTGGTCTGTACTGTATATAGACAGAATGAACATCCACCGATTGCCGTAGGAGCCTTCCTGAGCTGCAAGCAGCCGAATATGGTAGGCCTCCATGTACTGAACTATTCCATTTAGCTTGTTACAAGGGATCCGATAAAACAAACAAGCCCCTTTTAAGTTGGACAAATCAAATGAGATTTACTAAGCAAAAAGGGGAAGAGTTAAGATGAGACAATATGTGCCAAAAATATGTCCCAATGAAGACCCAAGAGGACCTGCCTACTCTGGGTGTTGCCAGTAGGGGTGCGTCCATACATTGTCTGACACTGTCCAATCACAACTGACAATGTCAGACTGTAGGGAAACACCCCTTTGCCAAGAGTAATAATAACACCCAAATGTCAAATTATTCAAGCTTTTCTGGGAGGAACAACAGAAGAGATTCTTCAGAGTTTATGGAGTATTTAGTAAAACTGACAGGTCAGGAGTGGTGACATGTCCTCTTTAAAACACATTGCATAGAAGTCTTAAATTGGTTTTCCAGGACAATTCAGAAGTGGGGTAAAAGTAAAATAAATATATATATATATATATATATACACACACACACACACACACACACACACACACACACACACACATATATATATATCTATATATACCCAGTCTTTGGTTCAGGCAGTGCATCCTCCATTTCCTCCAGTCCTCAGACAGCAAGGGTCGAAAGTGCATGGGCTCAGGTGATTGCTGATGCCAATGATTGGCCAGTCACATGCTGGATACTGATGATGTCACTACTGATACATCACCAGTATCCAACATGTGATTGCTTAGGCCAGTTACCCAAGCCCTTGCCAAAGCAGTCTGGAGACCTGAGGGGCGAAGGGAATGGGGCACACTGGCCAAGTCGATACATAGGGGTAGGTGAATATCATCTACTTTTTGTATTATACCCCACTCCCTACCCCTAGTTAGTTTTCAATTATCCCAGAAAACTCTTTACAATATGGGCCCCATCTTCTTTTCTAAATTTTGTTGAGATTCTATAGAAAACTTTCATAAGGATTGCCAAAGAGGTATTCTCAGGGGCTGCCTACGTCGCTATGAATTGCCATGCAAATTCAGCAATAGAGGGTTAGCTGCCCCCTTTGCAATGCTTTCTTGTACTCAAGTGGATTTACATACTCTATGGCGTAAACTGACTTGCTATTGAATGTATATTATTCAGGACTTGGGGCTTGTATAGCATCCTAATATGTTCACCCGTGGCAGTCATTGTAGCGGAGGAGTATGGGTATGCACCAGTGACTTTCGGCAGGCAAACAGTGTTTTTCTGAAAGCATATACACAAAAGTGCAATAAAACTAAAAAATTTATATATTGCACAATTGCAAAAATGCACAATATATTGTATATTGAATTTGCAGTTTTGGGAAAGATTAACATTGTATAGAATTACTACCAGTGATATACAAGAAGAGCTAGTACACCTACAGAACACCCAAGAAATTGACAAGGATATGCAATAGTCAATGTCCACCTCTGCTGGTGAAATGATGCTCGGATGAATGATGTGTCTACACTCACTAGTGTGTATCTTGGTGATTCACTGCCCAATAACACCCCCCAGCCTCAGTACACAGAAGTGAGACGACCCCCCCCCAGCACAATGGGAATGGGAATTCCAGCAGTTTCCTGTTTTAACTCCACAAGCGACATTCCTAGCTCCAAGTTCACAGCCCTCTCTAGGACACTATTATAATATTTCTGGCCGAGGCAGAATAGGCTAAATATGCATGGAGAGAGAAGAACAAAAATGTATTGTGACTTTATAGCTCCGCCACATTCCAACGTGCTGTACAAAAAAAAGTAGCCAAGAGAAAAGCTGACCCAGCAGCAATGTGAAAGGATCCAAGATAAGACGTTTCAACCTGAAAAGCTACTCGGAAAAACATGAATAGGTTTTGTGGCATTACAGATGGATTGCTGGGGGTCTGACTGCTGGGACCACTAGGGATCAGGACAACAGGGGACTAAAATTCCCTCTAAGTCCTCCTTGTGAATAAAGCACCAGTGCACTTGCATAACGGGTGCTCCATTCACTGCTATGGCAGTCCCAGAGAAGTGAATGAAGAAACTGTCACGCAAGCCTACCGGCACTTGATTCATAAGGGGCATGCCACTCAGGGGGACTTCCAGTGTCAGATGCATGGGGGTCCGACCACTGGGACCTCTAGTGATCTGACACTTAGGGGATAAGTGTCTACAATGGCACAACCCCTTTAAGGCTAAGGCCACACATTATGTAAAAGCTGCATTTTTATTCTTGCAGATTTAGCTGTATATTTTTTTTTTTTTACCATGCTAAGCTTCAGTTCACACATCTGTATCCTGGCACTTGTAGCTGCAAGAAGAGGTTGCGTCCATGTCCCGACAAAAGTCCAACAGTCTGCGCGGATGTAATACACTGCACTCTATAAAAATATCTTGCATATATCCATATATCAACCACAGACATTCCAGCTCCTCTATAGCAGTATATATTTGCCTCTTGTCACTTCTGTGCAGTAAGCAGAAGATCTCAGCCCCAGGATCCAAGCCAACAAGTGATGGCCGTAACAAAATGAAGCCAATAATGTAAAATAATGTCATCAAAACCAAACATACAAAGTGTTAGTGATTACTTTTATTGTCAGCGTGAGGTTATTGATCTGTCCCAGGCTGGTTTTTAAGTGCACTTTAAAATGGGCATGGGTTCATGTGTTATGGAGAGAAGTGATCTCATGTTGGATTAGTCAGGATCTGGCCTGGGATCATGTCTTCAATTAGAGCGGAATGACATTATTTATAATTAGTAATGCAAGTATATAGAGCAACTAAAGTAGGAAGTCTACAGAGATAATATATACACAGCATTTTTCTGACCATGAGGCACTCCATGTTAGTCTATCACCTACTTTATGATGTTAAAGGGAGTCTGTCACCAGAACTCAGCCCCGCAGATTGATTCAGGTGACCCTAACTTATCTGCAGGGCTGGGGAGATATATTGGGTTCCAGATACAGGCTACCAATTAAATGCTTGCACACAACAGTGACTGATATTATGTGAAAGATGACAATCGCTGTACTGCGCTATGGAATATATACCTACATAAAAAAATAACGTGGACACGTGCATGAGACGTAAAGTTGACCATAAGGGCATGTCCACATGGGATGTAAACACTGCAAACTTGTTGCTACAGAATTGTGATCAGAAAAACTGCAGAATTTTCACTAATCCACAAGTAGCAAAAAAAATGGACTTTAGATTCACAGCACATTCATTATGCTTTGGATATCCACCATGGCTTATGGTGAAATCTGTGACATTTCCAGAATTAAGGTGAATTTCTGGGTTTTGTGCAGTATGGACATACCCTGAAAAAGGAAAACCACAAGATCAGTTGAATTAAATCCAACTTTTTATAGGGAATTTTATCTGAGTCTACTTTTATTGAACAATTTACCACCCCAAGGTCCATAGATCCCAAAAAATTGTGGCGCATTTGACTTTCAGTCTAATAAGGCCTCTTAAAGCTGTATACACAAATCCTGGATGGCCACACACACACAGTCCCCATAGCTAGGGAGCCATAGGCATCTTATCTTGAGAACCGGGGTTCCCTGACGTGGCTGCTTGTGTATATAATAAAATAAAATCATGGCTACTTGATATAGAATATAGAAATATACGGTGTCGGACAACTTGGGAAGAAATGTTAACTGCTGGTTTATTAACATTTTTGTAAGGTGAGAATTATCCAAAAATCAATATCTAAAATCAATTTACAATAATGGTTTGTGCAGTTTGCGGGGAGGGGTCCTGCTGGAATTTTCCATGTCTATCCCCTACAGACTGACAGAAAAAAGTGCAAACACAACAGTCATCACTCATTGGCCTGTCAGCGGGGGATTCTGCCTGCCGATTGTCAACTTAAGTATCACATAAAAGGAGGGTGGCCTCCATCACAGCTGCTGCCTACAGAGAAGAAATGTACATATACAATGTGTCCACGCAGCCAGGTGATGCCATATAGTCATGTGCATAGGAGGCGCATACAAGTCTCACCATCTCTAGGGAAAAATACAGTTTCCTATTAATATACAGATTATCCATCAATAGATATTTATTACAGCAAAGCCTGAAGAAAATACACTGGAAATTCCCATCTGTGCAACCCGCAAGTGCACATGGTCAGCATAACCTATGAGATGACACATGACTGGATGTGTATTGCACACTATATGACAAATCGTTTTCGCAACGTGGGGCTTCAGCCTACAGGGGTTTTCCAAAATTATGGATAGACCATCAGTTGAAGATTGCCAGGGGTCCAACACCCATGACTGCATGGTTCGGATAAGCACTGCAGTCTCTTCACAGAAAACCAGACACAGTGCCACACATTGTACAGTCATGGCCAAAAGTTTTGAGAATGACACAAATATTCTATTTTCACATGATCTGCTGCCCTCTGGTTTTATGTGTGTTGTCGTGTTTTTATCACATACAGAAATAGATTGCATTCATATTATGGTAACAGAGCTTATATTGACAGTTAGTGGTTAATGCAGCAGTCAATATTTGCGTGTTGCCCTTCTTCGGACCTCTGCAATTCTCCCTGGCATGCTCTCAATCAACTTCTGGCCAAATCCTGCTGATAGCGTCCATTCTTGCAGAATCAATGCTTTAATTTTGTCTGAATTTGTTGGTTTTGTTTGTCCACCCGTCTCTTGATGATTGCCACAAGTTCTCAATGGGATTAAGATCTGGGGGTTTCCAGGCCATGGACCCAAAATCTCTATGTTTTGTTCCCTGGCCATTTAGTTATCCCTTTGCTTTTGGCAGGTGCTCCATCATGCTGGAAGGCATTGTTGGGCCAAACTGCTCTTGGCGGTTGGGAGAGTTGCTCTTGGGGACATTCTGGTACCATTTTTTTTTTTTTTGTTTTTTTTTTTTGTTATGTGTGGGGGGGGCCGTTTCCTTGGTTGGGAAGCACCCCCCCCCATAAATGTTTTTAGGTTGTTTTTTTTTTGGGTTAAGACAAAACTGTTGTGGGCGCCCCCTCTTCTTCTCCCAATAAGCTGTTTTCCAGATGTTCCAAACAATGGAAGGGGATTCATCGGGAAAATGCTTTACCCCAGTCCTCAGCAGTCCACTCCCTGTACCTTTTGCAGAATATCAGTCTGTCCCTGTGTTTTTCTGGAGAGAGTGGCTTCTTTGCTGCCCTCCTTGGCCAGGCCTTGCTCCAGGTCTCCGCCTCACAGTGCGTGCAGTGCCTCACACCTGCCTGCTGCCATTCCTCAGCAGCTCTGCACTGCTGGTGCCCTCCCGGCTGAAACACTTTTAGAGCGATCCTGCCCCTTTTTGGTCTTTTTTGGGCGCCCTGGGGCCTTTTTGGCCCAATGGAAGCTCTCTCCTTGAGTTCTTGTGTGCGTAGATTGTTGCTGGGTGCAATCTTTCTAGCTGCAATACTCTTCCCAGTTAGGCCATTTTTGTGCAGTGCAATGATGACTGCACGTGTTTCTTTAGGTAACCATGGTTAACAGAAGAGACAATGATGGCAAGCACCAGCCTCCTTTTAAGTGTCCAGTGGTTTCATTCTTACTTAATCATGACAGATTGATCTCCAGCCCTGTCCTCATCAACACCCACACCCGTGTTATGGAGCAATCACTGCGTGTTGGTGGTCCTTTTAGGCAGGGCTGTGTGTTGATGTGTTTTGGGGGATAAGTTCATTTTCTAGGCAAATATTGCTTTGCAAGTATTGCTGTTGTGTCACTCTTTATAACATTCTGGGTATATGCAATTGCCATTAGAAAAACTGAAGCAGTAGACTTTGTATTAATTTTGTATCATTCTCAAAACTTTTGGCCATGCTGTACACTGGCGCCCCATTCACTTGAACGGGATAGAGCCACAAACAGGCCATGTGACCAATGAGTGTTAAACAGCTGATCGTGGGGTCTATGGTTGTCGCTGATATTCAATCAATGACCTATCATGAGGTTATACAGGTCATCAACTGAGAGAGCCTGAAAAAACCCTTTAAGGCTGAGGCCCCACGATGAGGAAAAGCAGGTTTTGCTCCATTTTTTTGAGCCAAAGCCTTGGCTACAAAAGGAATGGGAAATATATAGGAAATTCTTATACATCTCCCTTCTGTTCAATTCACTCCAGGCTTTGGCTAAAAAAAAAAAAAAAAAAAAAAAAAGCGGCAAAATCTGCAACAAAAGAAAGCTGTGTTTCCACAACGTGGGGCCTCAGCATTACACACATCAAGCCCAATGCGCTTGTTAGGCTGGGGCCCCACGTGGTGTAAACGGCACACGGTGTTTTAGCGAATCCCATGCATACAATGATGTCAATGATACCTACGGAAATGCCAGTGGTTTCCCTATAGGTATAATGGAAGCAGAAAGTCTGCAGAGGAAACCTATAAGTCTATAAGTGTACGTTCACATGGGCAAAATATTCGTCTCAAAGTTCCAAGAAATATTCTCACTATGGAAACCAGGGCAGCATTGGCTTTTTGCCAGGGGTCTGCACATTTATTAGACCCAGCCAATGAGGCTTATCAGTTTGTGGCCAACCCCAGGGCTGTTCCCGGCACTAAGACCACGCAAATGTGATGAATAAAGTGTCAGTCACCGTCTTCCATTTAAAAACAATGGAGGGAGAGGATTTAACGTATAAAAAAAAAACGCTGTGTGAACACACCCTAAGGGTAACGTTACGTCTGTAAAACGTACAACACATGCACATGCATGTCCTGACTTACCACGAAACATAAGTCGTTTTAACAGTGCTTATATAAAAATGGTGAAAACTTCTTTCTAAGAAAGGAAATGGCTGTCACCATTAGAAAAACAAAAGCAAACACCGGCATAAAACCCCTGACATAATGTGAAAAGCTGAAGATCACTCCGCACATCATAGCAAAGTCATTAAAGGCTGCATCAGCGGTCATATTTATTTGTGCATGTTAATCCAGATTTCCCGGCCTGGAGGAGGAGGACACATGCCCTGGGACAATGGGAGATCCCTGACAGATAAATAGTCTCATGCATCATATGAGGGATCCAGGGCAGCATGGGGTAAAAACTACTAATAAAAAAAATATTATGGGTTGCTTATGAAAACTACTACAACATAATAGTAGGGAATAGAGGGAGTGGTGGGATTTGTTCAAGGAGGTCAAAAGCACATGCATTCCATGATCACAAACTTGAGAGTGTGGGTATCCAGAAACAGCACACTAAAACCAGAAATCAATAAAAAGACATTGTCAGAACTGGTCACGTAACAAAGAAGTGCGACGGGTAAAAAAAAAAAAAAAAAACAGTACCAGTGATGACAGTGTTTGGGCCGAGGTCTTTGGAGGCTATGGACTTGTGAAATATATGCCTAAAGTACAATAGGGCAACCAAATAGACTGAAAGCCTCTGCTTTTTATCATCAGGACGTTTGTAGGTCCAGAATCCAATTAATGTCTTACTATATCTTCATAGCACCCTGCGCCTGTTTTTCTGATGCCGAGCTGCAAATCCTAGCACAGACATAGGCTAAATGGTAATGTGGCGGCTGTCTGCAGTCATCACTAGAGGGGAGGGACCATATGGGACCTTATATCATACTGTCTATTGAAATAAAGGTATAATTTAAGCGGTTCACTCCTAATCTGCGTCTAGTTGTGTCATATATATATATCTTTATCGGGTTCTCTAGGACTGTAATACTGATGACCTATCTGTAACATAGTTCATCAATATCTGATCGGTGGAGTTTGGATACTTGGGACCCCACAGATCAGCTGCTCTAGTAAGTGCCGAAGACTTATCTGTTCCAATGTTGTCACATTCATCGGTCACATGCTACAGTTGAAGCTCAGACCCATTCAAGTTAACACAAGCACTGCAACACCAAATACAGCTCCGATGCAGTGTGGTATTCAGTGAAGAGGCCACAGCACTCACCCGAACTCTGTAGTCTCTTCAAATAGCTGATCATGGGGATCTTGGTTGCTGGACCACCACCAATTACATATTGACAGGCTTTTCTAAGGAGAGGTCACAAATAGTTCAGTCCCAAAAAATCCCTTTAAGAGCTAAATCAGAACAGAATTTTAGCTTATTGAAATAAAAAAAAGCAGTTCTCGAGGGTGGGCATTCACTTTCAGTGTTTCCAAGAAATCCATGAAACAAATGCAGAGACTTGACAGGTTGTGATGAACAGCTCCTCTAGCTATTCAAAATAGCCTCATTGTATTAAAGGCCTCGCACATTTACATACGTCAACAACTATTTTCCACTTTACCATTGATCAGTTTTCAGTACATGATGGGTTAATCCGGTGTGACTACAGCCTTCACTTAGCAGATGACAAGTGGGACTTTTAAACACAAATGTGACCCTTAAAACAGACCCCCTACTTTAAAGCACTTTGTTTATTTTGTGCATGAATTAACCTGAAGTAGTGGAGGTCAGAGGTTATTACTTGAAGCTTTAAGGCATTTTAAAGGTAACGCCAAAGAAAAGACAAAACACAATGGAGCCACGCTTGTAATTTAGAGACAGATCTGCCAGGACACTGACCACACCAATGATAAACCAGGAGGACTATAAAGGTATTAAGTATCTATGGGATCTTGTAGAACGGAATGAAGAGATGTATAACATAAGTGAACACTTCCAGAAATACACTGTATTGTTGCCATTGCCCTGCCTCAAAAAAATTGGCTATTGTCTTATGCATGTATACAATTTGTACTTTGTGGAAGCCATTTTCTCTGTTTCTATGTACACAAGGTCCAGCGCTGCAGCAACTCTCCATGGGTCACAGGGTATCCTATGGTATAACACAGTAATATGGACATACTTAAAGGGATGGAAGAGTGAAGAAATCAGGCAATACCTTTTAGAGGCTAACTGAGTATATTTGATGGTAAGCTTTCGAGAGTACTAGCTCCCTTCATCAGACATAGTGTTATACAAGAAACTGAAAATTCAGAAACGTTTTATACACCATGTCTGATGAAGGGAGCTAGTACTCTCAAAAGCTCATCATCAAATATACTCAGCCTCTAAAAGGTATCGCCTGATTTATTCACTCTTCTACTACTTTCTCCTGCTAACACGGTACAACATTATAATACTTAAAGGGAGTCTGTTACTAGAACTCATCATATCAATCCAGCCCAAGCTGATAGGTTAGAGTCACATGAATCGAATGGTGTTTTTCCCTTGTGAATTGGTGTCTCTGTTGTCAAGATGAGCAACAAGGGTGTTTCCATTGCACTAAATAGGTAAGCGGCAATGTCCTCATTGCTCCATGGAACTCTTGCATACTGACAGGTTCAGCAATATCTCAGGAACTGAGGCGCCGATTCACAAGGGGAAAACACTTTGATTCAGGTGATCATAACCTATCTATCTGCACGGCAGGGTGGATATGCTGGGTTCTGGTGACAGACTCCCTTTAAATGGGTTTGTCAGGACTCCAGTAACCAAGACCCTCACAGAGCAGATGTTTAAAGCTTAAAGTTTGCAATTCAAAAGAATGGACCAACGTGCAATACTGAGAACAGCCACTACGCAACGTATGGCGCTATACTTGGTATTCAATTAAAAGGTCACAGCAGTCACCCCTTTAATATTTTTAGACTTACAGAAGAGACAAATATCAGAATTTCTTCACATACATTACAACTGCCTCAAATACTTGTCATACATATTGGGGTCCATGCACACAAATGTGTGCTTTGTCAGTGTGCTAGCTATGTGGTGTATGCTGGGGAATAAGCCCAGTGCAAATTCCAGGACAGGTCCTGTTCCTGACTGTTCATTTCACTGCTGGAAATGAATGGGTCCGTGGAGGGCATGGACGGCACATGGATCCACTTTCCCAGTGCACATCCTATGACCTAGGAGGAGGTCGGATGTCCCCTACTGGTAGAGGTTTAGAAAAACAAGAATGGGTCATGGTGGATTTCACCATGGCTGATTCTTTGTTTTTCCACTATCAGGGGGTGTCTGGCTTTTCTCCTTCTTTGCACTAAAATAAACAAGCACAAGGTGGGAGGTCGGCCAACAGCTGTCTTATGTGTATGGCCAGCTTGGTTTTAGCAAGTACCCATATGATACTTAGCCTTCAGTCAATACCAACATGACTTGCATCTCTATATTTGGAACTAAGTAAATAAAAGCTGTATATGACTGTATTAGAAAGCGTCCTGACAGAGCATAGCTTCAGCAGACAGAGGGTTAACAGGCTACATAATCAATGGCCGCAGCACTTCATCATGGCCGCAGCTAATATTACCAAAGTGGAAAAAGCTTTCATCATCTCCTCTGTACAGTCCCGCTTTCCATCAAGTCATCAAAATATATTTCTGATGACATACTGTTTGGAAGGACAGATTTTCCATGTGATTACAATTGCATCTAAATCCCTTAAAGAAACATTTGACAAAGATTGCCTAAAATTGGGTTATTAAAGGGATTTTCCTGGGACTATGATGTTGATCAATAAAGTCCAACATCTAGGACCCCTGCCGATCATGTATTTGAAGATCTTTCGGCATCCTTTGGTCACATGGCCATGCAGCAGCTTAGTCCCATTTAAATGAATGGGGCTGAGTTGCAATATCAAGCACAGCCTTTATACAATGTACAGCGTTGTGCTCGGTCTGCAGTGAAGAGGACACAGCACAGTGTTGCCCTGCGACTCCTTCACTAATGCGAAGGAAATGGAGTCACATTACGACCCAGAGGGTGCTGCGACTTCTTATTTTCGAAAAGTTAATTTTTGCTTTTTTAACATTAAGTAATTTATTCAAGTTTTGTATAAGAACAAAAATAAAACAAGGGAAACAGAGTTTCAACTAAGGTGGTACATAGGAAAGGAGGGGAGGAGTGGGGAGAACATAAACATCAGGGGGGACAATTTTGTTTTTTGCTACGATGTCGCAACATTCACTAAGTTTCAGTGCAACTCCATTAACTTACAAAAGTGAAGGAGTCACGACATGACTATTTTGGCTATGGTGACTTTGGTTGCGCCCATAGTTGCAACGCATCCCTAGTCTTATTGGTGGGGGAAGAGGGACAGAGATTGCGAAAAAAAATTCTCCAAAAGAATAGTAAAAGCAAATTCTGCTGATATCTTAAAGGGGTTGCCCAAAACTTGATATTTCCCAGAGCATTGTACTGCCTCCTCCGGCTTGCTATATTCACATAACACTCCCTAGTGTCATTGCTTCCTTCAGTAAAAACGTATTGTTTATTGTACTGGCCTCCTCATGTTTGAAAGAGATACCTTACGGCACCCTAAGGCTCCTGAGCCCGGGTACGATTGCACCCCCTCAAGTTACGCCTGGATACTAACCACTATATACAAGTAACACCCCAAAAGACCTACTACTTTAGAGATGCTCTGACCCAGTTCTATAGTCAGCACAGTTTGGCCCTTGTCAAAGGTGCTCAGGTCCTTACACTTGAGCATTTTTGGGCTTCTATCTCCTCAGTGTGGCCATTGCTCTGTAACTGGTACTGATATTCATAGATTGTAAGCCCTTGCGGGCAAGGTCCTCTATCCCACTATGCCAGTTGGTCACTGTTAGTATTATATTGGTCTTGTATACCGTATGTAAAGCACCATGGAATTAATGGTGCTATATAAATAAACAATAATAATATTAGCTGGTATTATCTTCTATATTATGTACCCTGTTCTACAATTGGCTACAATTTGCCCCAATAAGCGATATACACAGTAGGGCAGATTTACTAGTATGTAGTAAGTTAGACACTTCAATAAGTTTTCCAGGGTACTGCTGCTCAGCTCCCAGTGGCTGTTGGCTCTGTACACTGTGCAGATCCAGCGTCACATGATTTGTAGTGGTATCGCCAGGTGTCAGACCTACATCTATCTGATACTGATGACCTACCCTATGGATAGGCCACCAATAATGACATCAGGACGTGTTATGTGAATACAGCAGGATGGAGGAGGCAGTGCAATGCTTTGGGCGATACAGTGATGGGACACCTTGAGTCTTGGCAGTCATGTAGATGTAGCTTTAACATGTACCACCCTCCCAGATACTAGGGGTCCTACATCATATTAGGCAGTTAGTTTTCATGGATTGGCTGATAATTGTGCATCATTAACCTGCCTTTTAGGTATCTGTCCATATACTAACTGCTCCATAACATTCCACAAAGAGAATAACTAGAACCTACAGTTATGGAGTGAGAACAACATTGCCTATAACATTTCCCACAGCGCTCAGAGACGGCAGCACAATGTCCGCTTCATTCCCTGCCATTATAAATGATGTCTGCTTTCTCGCAGAAACACAACACCATAGCTCAAGGCAGAAGTTTCATATTAAAAAGTGACATATTGCCACTGCACTCCATTACTCACCACCTAGAAAACTCCATGTCACCGTGCCATTTACTTAATATGGGAGAGAAGGTGAAATGGCCAGATTGTGAAATCAATAAAGGATTTGGGTCATTGCAAATGGAAACGCTAGCTAGGAGCCACGTAATGCTACACAGATGTGTAAAAGGTTTTTCCTATTTTCAGGCAAACAACCTATTTTATACTGCTGCTATATATGGGTGTAAGATAGGTATGCCCATAGCCGTAGATGGGACAACCTTGGTTTTAAAGAAAAAAACAACCCTTTCCTTCTGGACCTTCCAAAATAAAAGTACCCCATAAAATTAAAGCAATGTCAAAGGGTAGCACCACCTGACAGTAACGTGTGCATGGTGCATTGCTACCCAGTATTCCATCACATGCTGAAATATAGATGTAAGCATCTACATGGCAAAGCCAGGGCTGTGGAGTCGGTACGCCAAAGCCCCGACTCCGACTCCTCAATTTCCCCTGACTCCGACTCCACCAAAATAGGCACCGACTCCGACTCCCGACTCCCCCACAGCCCTGAGTCAAGCAGTCACTCTGTGTCCTCGGGCTGTGGGTGGGTCTCCAGCACAATTACAGATAAAGTCAAGCTTTTCAGTCCTCACAATCACAACACTTGTATCTTTTGCTTACTCCAGATAATGGTGCTAAACCTTATAGTTTCACTCAGAACTCAGTCCCATCATTATATGAGGAATAGAACAGACCTTTACAGGACATTTCATCATTTTCAACATTTCATCATTTTCCCAAATTCTTATGAAAATATATTCAGCACATACTGCATTGTACTACTAACTGTACCAATTTATTATATATTTTGGGAGTCGGAGTCGGTCCATTTTATACCAACTCCGACTCCACCAAAATAGGCACCGACTCCGACTCCACAGCCCTGAAAAGCTATGGGTGAGGTGCCTAAATGTATGCTGCCATACAGTGCCGCCATAATATATGACATGCAATAAAGCATGCTTTGCATTAAACTCAAGATACACAGGATGGAATTTATTAAGACATGATTCTTATGTCAGTCTTAATTCATTCCCCAATAGATTCTAGCCTCCTAGGAATTCTTGTGAATACAATAATACATTTTATTTATATTGCGCCAACATATTCCGCAGCACTCGTACAGGTGCGGCTGAACACAGTTCCTGACCAGTGTAGACTTCTGGTATAACTCACACCAGTTTTCTGGTATGAGTTATAGTATATCTGGCAGACTGGGGTGTTCCTGGCCTGCTCTGCTGTCTAAAAACGTGCCAAGCGCATCAGCTGAGGTGAGCCAAGTTGAGGAGCACTTTCTGGGTGCATTCTAGATAGTAAATCTGGCCACAGAATAAGCTTAAAGGGGTTATTGGGGACTTTTTAAAACAATTCCTCAGGGGTCTTTATCTTCAGAACTGCGATTCCCAGGCTGGTTCCTACTCAGGGTTACGTAAACCTGAGTCGATTTACCTCTTCCCTACTCATCCGTGTGCACAGGTATTATCTGTACTATATCAATGATCTAGTCTGCCTGCCCCCATAATACAGGTTACACCAGTAAACATGGCACAGGAGGAAGGAGATAGAGCAACTTGGGTGCTGGGTGCAATCATGTGACCCTGAAGAAAAAAAGAATCCCGGAGAAAGTATGGTTTAAAATACATGTTTAAACCCCTCAAACAAATTATTGTGCAGTAGAACATGTCCATATATGCCATGTGCATGTGTTCACCTAGCCATCTTCCCACAGACCTTGAATGAAACAGCAGCACACATGATCATCTACCTCTCCATTGACACTGCACCTTACTGCATGACCGCTACTGACTGGAGGTGCTCAGCGCTCAGACATTTCTAACCTATCCTGAGGATAGTTTGTATAACCCTTCACTAGTGACTACTACATCAATGGCCTGTATACTGTATGTCACATCTACACATGATACATCTTCTAAGTGTATATTCACACGTAGTAAATTTGTTGCAGAAACTGATGCAACTAAAATTCAGCTCAACGCACCCCAGTAGGGCCCTTTCTGCTGCATGTGCACCCTTTTTTTCAGCAAAATCTTTACAGGTTAATGGAACAATTCCGCAACAAATCTGCCATACGTGAACATACCCTATAGCTACTGACAGTCGCCCTTTAGTAAAATGGGGAGGGCAATTTATAATATGGTTTTCTGTAGTTGAAAACCAAATTAATTTGGGCTACATGACTGGGCCATCTCCGCTGTCTTGTTTTCATATTTACATATATTTTGGCATCCGTTTTTATCTTGAACCCATTGGGAAAGGTTTATGATGACCGGGGCTCTCAATGTCGGTGTTTATATCCCCTGTGCTGGTGTAGGGTGAGCACATCACATAGATCAGGCGCACCCTCCACCGGGCCGTGCTGGTGTACATTTCGGAAAACACTAACGCTACTAAATCTGACATATTTGATAGCCGCACACCCAGCCATGCCCCCCTCTTCAATGGGTGAATGGGGTCGGTGAAAAAGTAGTGCATTACTTTTTCACGGATCACAGGCAGCACATGGCCGAGCAACTCAGCTGTCTGAATATAACCTAAAGCGAAGTTCACACTTCCTTTGTGGGTCAGCAGTTCTGATCTATCAGATGATATCTGTATAGTAACAAAACACAACTACACAAGTAACTGTTTACCATTCAGACTAGAAATGGAAACATTTCTTTACAAAGTCGACAATTACTTTCTAGTTTAGGATTAACTACAACAAACAGAGAACAATGGCTGGGTAAAATTCCCAGCCTTTCTGGTCTCCATGGGTGGCTGGGTGGTCTGATGTGCCCAAGGCTTCAGTCACAGCCCTATAAGAGTATGAGCTCATCCTCAAGCTATGATAAATCTTCAAATGTGAGGCTATACTGCTGCACTTAGGGGGGGATATGTCACTGTATACAGCAGATACTGAGCTGTGCGCATCAATTATATACTTTAGGCAGTCACTGCTGGAAGATGAAACACACTTCTGTCCCAGCTGTCAGCAAAGGACCATGTGAGGCTACTCTACTGCCCCAGGTGGATGCTGAGAAAAATGCAGAGCGAGACAATCACTCCTAGATTGCACTTTTATTGCCTTTTTCCTAGAAGATATAGAAGAAAGGAGAGCAGCCCAGTGCAAGCAGTGCACAATGAGCAGTAGATCTCTGCTGGCCAACCATTCACACCTTTAAAACTCTTTTTTACCCCAGATCAGAGAGAAGATGCAATATTATTACTTATTATATACACATATCAGGAAAGTTATTACAATCATAACAAATGTCAATATGGCAGAATATCTGCAAAACAACCGCAACCAACAAATACATATATTTAATGCTAGCATGATCATGCCTCAAAATTATGACCGGGAACAAGCATAAGGGGTTAATGGCTGGTGATAATAGTCAGATTATAGGTGATCACTCAATATATATAAAAAAGAGAAAAAAAGTCACTGAAGTCAATTGTTCTCCATAAAACCAACAGGTTGGAAACACTTCAGAGTAGGTGTCCCAAGTCACTTACAGGCATGAATGACAGTGGAGAAAGGGGGCAGCATCAGTGCCCCTTCCCCATTACATGGTGTCCCACACAAAAGTTTATACTGCATATACAGTCTCCCTGATTAACCCTTCATGCAAGAAGTGCTGCATGCATCCTAGGAGGCTGAAAGGGTTTATCAGAAGGCTTCTCAGCTGCAAACCACTGGAGAGGAGATTGCACAGCAGTAATAATGTGGGTGCAGGAGGACCCTGAACTGTGCATCCATTCATGAAAAATGAAGACTTCAAGGAATTGAACTCACCCATGAAAAGCAGCTCCCGGGTTATGAGGGCGGGATGAGCAGTCCGCTACTCCCGTTATCTGGCTCCTCCGCACAGCTCGGTGCTCCCTCCCCCACTCTCATTGAACGTGCTCTGGGAGCAGCGCTAGGAGTAGCACCAACTGCAGCGTCCTCAGGTAGTCACCGCCCCGTGACGTCACGGACCCGCCCCCGCCAGACTCCCAGTCAGACAGTCCCTGGTGGTTTGGGGACAAGGAGTCATGAAAGCGGGCAGCCCGGGAATCCCTGCCAGGCACTGTGCGGTAGTTGTAGTGACTTTATTGTGGTCATCTCCAGCACCGTGCACACAGGCACTCGCGTCATGTCAGGCGTGTGAAGGGGCATGGCCACCCCGGGCTCAAAGTCAGGAGTCTGCACAACTTCATTTGTTTGTCAGTTACTGAAAACCTTCTTAAAATGTCTATCAAAAGGGATAACAGGAAATGACAGCAATTAATAGGGTGACATCCCCAGTCCATACGCCCTGTTAGGGACACCCACCTATAACAGTTAATTCACACGGACGTATTTTTGAACTATGTGCTATCTGTGACTAAAACAGACTGTGCGCACACAGCACATAGACCTGCAGTAGTCAATACTCAAAGTGATGTCACAGTACAGAAAAACTGCACACAGTGATGTCACAATACAGGAATAATGTACACAATGATGTCACAGTACAGGGATAATGTGCACAGTGATGTTACAGTACAGGGATAATATACACAGTGATGTCACAGTACAGGGATAACGTACACAGTGATGTCACAATACAGGGATAATACATACAGTGATGTCACAGTACAGGGATAATGTACACAGTGATGTCACAGTACAGGGATAATGTACACAGTGATGTCACAGTGCAGGGATAATGTACACAGTGATGTCACAGTACAGGGATAATGTACACAGTGATGTCACAGTAGAGGGATAATGTACACAGTGGGTCACAGTACAGGGATAATGTACACAGTGATGTCACAGTACAGAGGTAATACATACAGTGATGTCACAATAAACGCAATGACAATGTCTGTAAAGCGCTGCTGGAGCTTCATACTCTGGAAAACAGTTTTTCTGCAGGGGTCCTAACAGTTGGACCCCCGCTGATCTCATACTGATAGCCAATCGTAATAATAGGTCATAAATTTTTAAAAGGTGGATTACCCCTATAAAGGAGTATTCCAGTTCCTTATTATTGATTACCTATCCTTTTGATAGGACATCAATAAGAGATAAAGGGGGGGAAGAGTTTTTTGGTTAAAAACAAAACAAAAGGGTCACAGCATGTACAGATTTGCGCTGTATGAACATGGCCTTAGGCTGGATTCACACCAGCTCTTGCTTTCCGTTCGGGGATTCCATTGCCCTTCTGCTTGAAAAATGAGGAGAAAAAAGTCCTCAAGCAGGACTTTTCTCTCCACATTTTATGGGCGGAAACCCGGCAGATCCCATTATAGTCTATGGGGTCTGTGGGTAACCGCTTTTTAAGCGGATTGGGTTTCTGTTTTTATGGTCCCCAAGTGGACCCAAAGTACGGAAACCTGAGCGCAAGTGTTACAGGGGTCCCCCCCCAAACTGAATATCTATGCACAGGATAGGTCATCAATGTGTGATCTGTTGAGGTCCAACATCTGGACTCCGCACAGATCAGCTGTTCTTGCAGCTTCTGGGTCAGTGACGTTTTAATACACTGGTCTGCCCAGTGCAAAGGTTTCAAAAGTGGGTCCCCTCCATCACCACCACTTAGAAATACCTGACCCACACGAATTATAATGCCACCTCAATGGTATATATGCCCTTAGTGGCCCTCACTTAGTATAATGTCTCCTTAATGCCCCCATACAATATAATGCCCCTCAGTGGCCTTTCACACAGTCAAATGCCCCTGCATGCATCACACATTAACCTGTCCCACCCCAGTGACCCCTCAGACATTATATTATAATGTTCCCCTACAGTTGCCCTCACATTTTCATGTCTCCCTCTCCCCCCTGGTTGTACCTACAGTTTGATGTCCCCCTATCCCAGATTGCCCTGACAGTTTCATGTCCCCCCCCCAAGTTGCTCCCACTATATATCAAACAACGAAAAACAAAACTTATTCTCACCTCTCCTCATTCTGCTGCTGTTCTTCTCTCCTGTCTCTGGTCCAGTAGTCTTCAGGGAGCAACAGGTGTGATGTAAGTGACATCACCACATCGTGCCTACTCCTCCAGGACACCGGGAGCAGAGACAGGGGCCGAATGGTGAACCAGGAAGCAGAGGGCTCCCTGCTGCACCATTGTATTCAACTCATCTGCATCTGGAGGACGTGGATGAGTTGTAGTTGGGGCAGCATCGGACCCACTGCCCGGAACAGCAGGACAGTAAATACAGGTCTGTCTCACTGTTCCAAGGGGGCCCCCAATACCATAGGGCCTGGTGCAAGTGCACCATTGGCCTTATGGTTAAAGCGGCCCTGCTCTGGGTTCTGGAAACTGCTAGTGGACGGAGAACATGTGCAGCACCAAGTAATACAAGTAATAGGAGTGGCCCTACAATAACCGCTGTGCCATGGAAGGGGCTGCTGCACTGCTCCTATTACTTATACAGTAGCAGTGCTGCACACACTCCCCATCCACTAGCGGTTTCCGGCACATGGAGGCTGCTAGAACAGCTGATCTGTGTGGGGTCTGGGTGTTTATCCCCAACAGATCACATACTGATGATCTATTCTGTATGAAAAATGAGTTTGGGCCTGGAAAACCCCTTTGTAATAGTTGGAGCTTTGACAAGAAACTGCGACTTTCTCAGTGTGTGTTGTTAATAACAGAGCTTGTGTCTCTAAAACAAGGAGACTGAGACAATTCAGAACTCCTTTTCCATGCTCTTCTCTGCATGATACATGTGGGTGTTTTCCTATGATATCACTTTGTAGAAATCTGAAACAGGACAAATGAGGGGGTGAACAGGCCTCCATCACCTTCCTGTTTTCCTTTCTGCATCCTCACAGTACTCTAGGGATTCCCCCATCTAGTTAGTAGCAGTTTAGCAATAAATGTGACCTATAAACACACATGTGAAAACTAGAGCAAGCAGTGACATGCAGTAAAAAACTACTGTATTATTGTATGTAGGTGGATCGGGGTCATAGCTGCACCACAGTATATATATTGGATGTATTAAGGCTGGAGAATTTCCGCACATACTGTCATATGTTTACAGTGGTCTATTCTGGATGCAACATTTTTTTTGTTCTTTTTATCCCCAAAATTTTTTGGGTTTTGTTTTTACACCCCTGCTGCCATGACAACCCATCTGCAACCTGCAATCACATCATGAATGGGGCCAATGGGGTGACAAAAGGAGCCCCCAACTACTTAAGGCTGAGGCCCCTGTGAAAGATCCTCAGTGCGCCAACACCGTTTTGGCTCACACCTGAGTCTTCTTTCATAAAAAACCACACTCACCACCAGTGAGTGTTGGGTCCACAAGATAAATACAAGACAAGCTTTCTAAATTTTAGATATTTATTAACCCCTAAATGGGTCGGTATTAACATCTAACACATGCAGTTCAGAACAGATATGCAGATATATGCAAGCATTAACAGTTACTAGTTACAAGATACAGTGCAATGAAATAAAAAGGGCATAAAAGTGAAATAGTTACTTTACCACACATCTCCTGGATGTGGCTCTATAGTCCAACACTCACACATGGCATGTGGAGATCACCAGTGGAGGCAGCGGCATTAACTCCTAGCATGTGGCATCACAGTATATTCCAGCCTGCATGCTCTCATCACAGTCTCTCAGTAAACTCTTGTAGTCTGTCTGTAAAAATCTGTAGTCTGTGATGGTCTGTAATAACGCCTCATAGTGTTCTCTTGTAGTCCCAGCACAATCTCCTCTCACTGATCTCTTACCTCATCTTATATAACCTTTATGACACCTCCCAGAATGAGGTCACCGGCGACAGCAAGTCTGATTGACTAATACACTCAAGTCCAGATTCTTTTTAAAGAGCTGAGACCAAGTGAAATGATACAATGTTATCAGCCATATCTGATCTACCAGTGCAGGCTGCACCATGCATGTTTCTTTGATCACTCAGGACTGTGTAGGAATTCAATGGAGCCCTGCTGGGATGGATACAAAGCCCTATTGTTCCAGTGTTGCTACTACTGCCAATATACCTATGATTATGGCTGCGCACCTTATGAGTAAAGAGATACGCTACCCAGAGACCAAAATACAGCTTTGAGTTATAGCCATATTTAAGCAGAATCATCACAGCCCCATTTTGCGGAAACGCAGCTTTATTCGTTGCAGATTTTGCTAAGTTTTTTTGAGCTAAAAACCCAGGAGTGGATTGAGCAGACAAAAGAAGTATAAAAACTTCCTAGATATTTCCCATTCCTTTTGTAGCCACTCCTGGGTTTGGCTCAAAAAAAGTGCAGCAAAATCTGAAACAAAAAAAAAAGCTGAAGTCTCTGCAACGTGGGGCCTCAACCTAAAAAGGTTTCCAAAAACCAAACCATATTTTAATTTGTCCGGGATAAATGGAAATCCCTACCCTAATGTAAACACCCTCCCCCCTCCTACTTTCTACATAACATAATTTATCAAAAATGTATATTTTGATAAATTATGTGACCGCCCCAAGGATATTTGCTGGTTATCCGGCGACGGAACGGCACTACTACCCCCCCCATCTACTCCATCATACTTACCTCTCTTCCTTCTTCCTGCAGGACGGCTCCTCCCTCTTTTCTGACTGCCAGCGCTGCTCTACACTCTGCTGCTGATAATCCACCTCTACTGCGCAGCTCCCATGCCTGCGCAGTAGAGGTGGATCGTCGCTGCAGAGCACAGAGCAGCGCTGGGACTGTCGCGTGCTCCGGCAGTCAGAAAAGAAGGATAGGCTGTCCTACAGGAAGAAGGAAGAGAGGTAAGTATATAATGGATTCGGGGGTTGGGCTGAGTAGGTTGGGAGGAGCTAGTAGTGGGTGGGATAGCTAGAGAGACCGGGAGGGGGTATATGAGAGAGAGAGAGAGGAAGGGGGAGAGTGAGGTGAGAGGGAGTTAGTGTGAAAGTTACATAGCAGGAAGCTGAACCATGTAAACAAATGCAGAAGATACCAGGAGCTCCCAGAGACACCCAGAAATCACTAAAAACACTGCTAAAGGTATTTGGGTGCATTTATTAACCCAGTAATAGCACGAACAGTCCTTTTTTAAAAAAAAAAAAATTTGCCCGGAAAAACCCTTTAAATATTTTTGCAAATATAAACCCGTTGCAGACCATAGAAAGTTCCTGTATTCATGGTTGTATACATTGGCAGCCTATCAAGATAAAAGACAACAGACTGTCACCACTAAGTTGGTTAGAGAAAATCTTTAAAATTGTAAAATTTTTAATTATTTATATTTTCAAAAAATGTTTAACTTTTAATTGTTTACACATTTAAATATGGTTATGTTCATAAGAGAACATTTAAATGTCACAGTCAATAGCCACTGCATCAACTAAATGGCTGGAACTGTACTGTGACATAACTATTTGTATTATGCCTGTACTGTGACATAACTGTTTGTATTATCCCTGTACTGTGACATCACTGCGTGCATTATCCCTATACTGTGCCATCCCTGTATGAATTATCCCTGTCCTGTGACATCAATGTGTGCATTATCCCTGTACAGTGACATCACTGTATGAATTATATGAATTATTCCTGTCCTGTAACTTTACTGTTTGCATTATTCCTGAACTATGATATCATTGTATTTATTATACCTGTACATTATTATCATTTTGCTTACTTATATAGCGCCATCATATTCCGCAGGGCTTTACTGTTCCATTCAAGTCTATATGACATCGCTACATCAGACATGACTTCCGCTATCAAGAATATGGCATAAGGATGGGGTAGGAAGCTTCATTCAAAATTTTCATCCAGGACACATAGGTTTCTAGTTACGACACTGGTTTGTGCCAAGTTTTGAAGTTATCCCTTACAGATAGGATAGGGGATAAGTTCATGATCAGTGGGGGTTTAGTCTGCTGGGACTCCCATTAATCTTGAGAGGAGGGGTCCAGGTCCCAGGAGTCCATCCTGATGGAGTAGCATGCCAAGCATGTGCCCTGATACTCCATTCATTCTCTATGGGAACACCATAGATAGCAGAGCGCTGTATTTGGCTTTCTCCTGCAGTTCCATACAGAATGAATTGAGCAGCAGAGTGCCTGCTTGGCTTGCCACTCCATCAGGACAGGGAAACCGGACCACTGTTCTTGGGATTGGACCACCAGTTATAAAGTTGTTATCCCCAATCCTATGGGTAAGTCTCTGTGGGACTGATGGAGATAACCAAGTACAGGGCTTGGCTATCTTTGTTAGTCTCCTGGACTTTGAATAGAGCAGCAGTAATACACATTCATGACTGCCGTTCCATTCATTCAGGGGACACATTGGTGATGTCATATCAATAACACCAGACCTCTGCAGCCAATCTTCAGCTGAACATCATTGAGGTCAGGCACATGTTGTCAATGTGATATGACCAATGCATCTCTATATACAAACAGCATCTGGGAGCTATGGAGCCTTGAGATTGGACCAGACGAAGAGTAAATGATTACCCCCTATTAGGCAGGTTTTGTTTAAAACCAGACAACCCCTTTAGGGCAGGGCAAGCACAAAGGAAAATTTACACTGTCCTTCTCTTGGATCTTTTCCTGGTTTCTATAATAGAAAAATAGCCAATAGGTTCAGATGCCTGCTGTTGGTACTCGGGGCGAGAGCCCAGACCTCCTGAAAAGTCTTCATGGTTGAACCTGCATCTATCATACGGATATACCATAAATGTCTACAGTGAGAATGCCCCTTTAGTTGTGACCTGTCAAGGAAATTTAGTGAGGGATCAGGTATTGTACAGTTCAGGTACTTAGAAGTGACCTTGGCAGCCGTCTCTGTGTTGGCACTGTATACATTGCTAGTGTAGGCTTACATCTTGAGAATACAACTTCTGTTTTTACCATCAAAGCCTTGACCTATAGGTCAACAGAGGACAAGTATCCATTTCAATTGGCAGAAATACAAGATGGTGTGAATGGATCAAGGGCAATATTAGGGGTGCACACAAAAGACGTTACTTCTGTTCAATGGAAGAAGAACATTTTAAAGGATAGTTTAGACAGAATGGATGTTGTTGGTTGTTTGTGGAAATAAGTGACCTTCTATGAAGTTAGTCTACATGGTGATAGGACATGGATGTTACATGAACACGAGTCCACGTCCACTACTATGAAAATTGTGCAGCTCCCCTAGTTCTTAGCACAGAATTAGGCTGCTTATTTGTGTTTGCCAAATAGAAGAGTCTGTGTATGCCCTGTGTTAAAATCCCATTACAACAATAACTCCTAGGGGCATTATCAAATAAATTATACAATGCCACCATAATGAGGTTTTTGCTTCTCTGCCAAAAAGACAGACGGTAATAAAGGAATGTTTCTTTTATGTATACTCTTATTTTGTTCTCTAATTTGGAAACACTTTTTTTTTTTTTTTTTTGCTTTGAAGAATGTTTTTCATGATTCCACGTTATGTATGAGCATCAGGTAGCCTGCTAAGCAGAATAAGGCCCGATTCACATTTGCGCATGGGTTTCCATTCGGGGAGTCCGCTTGAGGACCCCCCCCGAACGGAAACCTAATCTGCATAAAAAAGCAGTTACCTTATGAAACCGGCGGACCCCATAAACTATAATGGGGTCCGTGTGGTTTCCGCTCGAAAAATGTGGAGAGAAAAGTGCTGTTTACAGGGGAACGGAATGGCCTGAATGCAGATGTGAACCGGGCCTTAGATGGGAAACTGAAACAGGAAATGTGCACTGTAAAAAGTACCCAAGACAACATGTCAGTTTTAACATCCTCTATAATCAGGACATTCCAATTCCATCTCCAAGACTTTTCCTGTGTTGCACCAATTCTCTAGAATGCACTGCCCTGGACATACAGATTAGTGCTACATTCACACAATCGACTTTAATCAGTGAAATTCTTTCCGTGTGTGCACCTGTTTTATTGGTCTAAACACATGACAGGAGAGGGACTCCTTGCATTATAGTTATGTTTGCTGCTAGGAGTCCCTGCTTCTCTGTGAAATACTGTTCCATAGTGATTATACTACAGAACAGTATTTCACTAGGACGCAGGGACACCTAGCAGCATAGATGACTATAATGTTAGAAGTCCCTCTCCCAACATTTGTTCAGGCTAGTAAATCTTACACACACATGGAATGGTCATGGTCATGTGAATGTAGCCTTATACCCAACTTTAATAGTCAGAGGCATAGCTTGAAGTTCTGGGCAGCAATGCAAAACCTGTAATGTAATGGGGGCCCTACTTAGTGTTAGAATAGTGGTATATTTTATGCGTTTTAGGTCCAGGGCCTGGTAGCGACTGCTACTTCTACTCCTCTGTCCACAGTTTAAAGCTCATACTATAAACAAATCTCTTAGCAGGCCTAAACATTTGTACACATATAGTCCCCAAACTAATACTTCTCTGTTTACCCCCCACATTAGCCCACAAGACACGATGCCTTTATCTAAGTGTAACGCTGGATCTCTAAATAAAAGGCCATTGGTGTTGGCCGACTTTAGTACTGTAACCTTTTTCATAAAAATGGCTGGTCCACTATATAAGCACTTCTAACTCGTGTCATCCCCTCTATCTCATAGATTGTAAGCTCTTGCGAACAGAGCCCTCACTCCTATTGTGTGAATTAATTTTGTCTGTACATGAACCCTACAATTTGTAAAGTGCTGCACAATATGTTGAGGCTATATAAATAAAAATATATTAGTATTTTTGCAACCATATTGCAGCCAACAACAGTTGACCTATTTGCCCCAATAAAAGCACCACAGATACCTAGAATTATATTATTTTCAGTAATTCGACCTATGGTTGGTCCGGGATTTGTAAATCGTTTTATATGGATTCCAAATATGATAAAGTGCTCAGGATGTGGGTTTACTGGGTTGCTACAAATTTGGGGTTAGGCTAAAGCAGGGAGCAGAGTCCAAAGGACTTTCACCCTAGAATGGTTACAAGGAGGTATGGGCTTTTCAATAGGAAATCCCCAGTGACTTTAAAAGTGAAGTATGGCACTAAGGCAGCAGATAGAGATTATATCAGATGGCAGAGGTCAGGGCAGGCAGAGTTCAGGCAATATGGTAACCAGGCAGAAGGTCAGGACAGGCAGCAGACTGTAAACAAGGTCAAAGGACAAGCCAGGATATGGATCAGGAGAACACCTTGAATCTAACAGGAACATAATGGATACAGTGGGGAAAAAAAAGCATTTAGTCAGCCACCAATTGTGCAAGTTCTCCCACTTAAAAAGATGAGAGATGCCTGTAATTGTCATCATAGGTAGACCTCAACTATGAGAGACAAAATGAGAAAACAAATCCAAAAAAAGTCAAATTATGCAAATTATGGTGGAAAATAAGTATTTGGTCAATAACAAAAGTTCATCTCAATACTTTGTTATATATCCTTTGTTGGCAATGACAGAGGCAAATGTTTTCTATAAGTCTTCACAAGGTTGGCACACACTGTTGCTGGTATGTTGGCCCATTCCTCCATGCAGATCTCCTCTAGAGCAGTGATGTTTTGGGGCTGTCGCTGGGCAACACGGACTTTCAACTCCCTCCAAAGGTTTTCTATGGGGTTGAGATCTGGAGACTGGCTAGGCCACTCCAGGACCTTGAAATGGTTCTTACAAAGCCACTCCTTCGTTGCCCTAGCGGTGTGCTTGGGATCATTGTCATGCTGAAAGACCCAGCCACGTTTCATCTTCAATGTCCTTGCTGATGGAAGGAGGTTTGCCCTCAAAATCTCACGATACATGGCCCCATTCATTCTTTCATGTACACGGATCAGTTGTCCTGGTCCCTTTGCAGAGAAACACCCCCAAAGCATGATGTTGCCCCCCCATGCTTCACAGTAGGTATGGTGTTCTTTGGATGTAACTCAGCATTCACTCTCCTCCAAACATGACGAGTTGTGTTTGTATCAAACAATTCTACTTTGGTTTCATCTGACCATATGACATTCTCCCAGTACGCTTCTGGAACATCCAAATGCTCTCTAGCAAACTTCAGACGGGCCCGGATATGTACTGGCTTAAGGAGGAGGAAACGTCTGGCACTGCAGGATCTGAGTCCCTGGAGGTGTAGTGTGTTACTGACGGTAGCCTTTGTTACCTTAGTCCCAGCTTTCTGCAGGTCATTCACTAGGTCCCCCTGTGTGGTTCTGGGATTTTTGCTCACCATTCTTGTGATCATTTTGACCCCATGAGGTGAGATTTTGCGTGGAGCCCCTGATGGAGGGAGATTATCAGTGGTCTTGTATGTCTTCCATGTTCTAATTATTGCTCCCACAGTTGATTTCTTCACACCAAGCTGCTTGCCTATTGCAGATTCAGTCTTCCCAGCCTGGTGCAGGTCTACAATTTTGTTTCTGGTGTCCTTCCACAGCTCTTTGGTCTTCACCATAGTGGAGTTTGGAGTGTGACTGTTTGAGGTTGTGGACAGGTGTCTTTTATACTGATAACAATGTCAAACAGGAGCCATTACTACAGGTAATGTGTGGAGGACAGAGGAGCCTCTTAAAGAAGAAGTTACAGGTCTGTGAGAGCCAGAAATCTTGCTTGTTTGTAGGTGACCAAATACTTATTTTCCACCATAATTTGCAAATAAATTCTTAAAAAATCAGACAATGTGATTTTCTAGATATGTTTTCTCATTTTGTCTTTCATAGTTGAGGTCTACCTATGATATCAATTACAGGCCGGCCTCATCTTTTTAAGTGGGAGAACTTGCACAATTGGTGGCTCACTAAATACTTTTTTTCCCCACTGTATCATCACTCGGGCACAGGAAAATTGGGAAAGGGTCTTTATGAAGCCTGTGACTGCTGGCCATTAGCTGGGAAGAATGTCTGTTGGCTCATGCTGGATCTTTACGAAACAAAAGTCAGAGTGTACAAGTAGAAGGAAGCATTAGAGTGCCCAGGAGTGTAACAGTGTGGATAAGCATGGCAGAGGAGACAATGGCAGCAGCAACCCCAAAACCAGAGGAAGGTCAGAACAGATTTTATGGTAACAATGGGTGAAATAGGAGGAAGTGACCTGTCAACTTTTGTGTATATAAGTGAAGATAGTTCAGAATGAGACAGGGACATTGTTGTGTGATTTACAGTACAGACCAAAAGTTTGGACACACCTTCTCATTCCAAGAGTTTTCTGTATTTTCATGACTATAAAAATTGTAGATTCACACTGAAAGCATCAAAACTATGAATTAACACATGTGGAATTATATACTTAACAAAAAAGTGTGAAACAACTGAAAATATGTCTTATATTCTAGGTTCTTCAAAGTAGCCACCTTTTGCTTTGATTACTGTTTTGCACACTCTTGACATTCTCTTGATGAGCTTCAAGAGGTAGTCACCTGAAATGGTCTTCTAAAAGTCTTGAAGGAGTTCCCAGAGATGCTTAGCACTTGTTGGCCCTTTTGCCTTCACTCTGCGGTCCAGCTCACCCCAAACCATCTCGATTGGGTTCAGGTCTGGTGACTGTGGAGGCCAGGTCATCTGGCGTAGCACCCCATCACTCTCCTTCTTGGTCAAATAGCCCTTACACAGTCTGGAGGTGTGTTTGGGGTCATTGTCCTGTTGAAAAATAAATGATGGTCCAACTAAACGCAAACCGGATGGAATAGCATGCCGCTGCAAGATACTGTGGTAACCATGCTGGTTCAGTATTCCTTCAATTTTGAATAAATCCCCAACAGTGTCACCAGCAAAGCACCCCCACACCATCACACCTCCTCCTCCATGCTTCATGGTGGGAACCAGGCATGTAGAGTCCATTCGTTCACCTTTTCTGCGTCGCACAAAGACACGGTGGTTGGAACCAAAGATCTCAAATTTGGACTCATCAGACCAAAGCACAGATTTCCACAGGTCTAATGTCCATTCCTTGTGTTCTTTAGCCCAAACAAGTCTCTTCTGCTTGTTGCCTGTCCTTAGCAGTGGTTTCCTAGCAGCTATTTTACCATGAAGGCCTTCTGCACACAGTCTCCTCTTAACAGTTGTTGTAGAGATGTGTCTGCTGCTAGAACTCTGTGTGGCATTGACCTGGTCTCTAATCTGAGCTGCTGTTAACCTGCGATTTCTGAGGCTGGTGACTCGGATGAACTTATCCTCCGCAGCAGAGGTGACTCTTGGTCTTCCTTTCCTGGGGCGGTCCTCATGTGAGCCAGTTTCTTTGTAGCGCTTGATGGTTTTGGCCACTGCACTTGGGGACACTTTCAAAGTTTTCCCAATTTTTCGGACTGACTGACCTTCATTTCTTAAAGTAATGATGGCCACTCGTTTTTCTTTACTTAGCTGCTTTTTTCTTGCCATAATACAAATTCTAACACTCCATTCAGTAGGACTATCAGCTGTGTTACCTGACTTCTGAACAACACAACTGATGGTCCCAACCCCATTTATAAGGCAAGAAATCCCACTTATTAAACCTGACAGGGCACACCTGTGAAGTGAAAACCATTTCAGGTGACTACCTCTTGAAGCTCATCAAGAGAATGCCAAGAGTGTGCAAAGCAGTAATCAAAGCAAAAGGTGGCTACTTTGAAGAACCTAGAATATAAGACATATTTTCAGTTGTTTCACACTTTTTTGTTAAGTATATAATTCCACATGTGTTAATTCACAGTTTTGATGCCTTCAGTGTGAATCTACAATTTTTATAGTCATGAAAATACAGAAAACGCTTGGAATGAAAAGGTGTGTCCAAACTTTTGGTCTGTACTGTATGTGCTATGGGAAAGCATGAAACACTGTATATAAGGGCTCATTCACAACTTCTTTTAGGTTTGCTCTGGTTCTTTTTTGTCCGTTGCAGAAATCATACATCAGTAGTGTACTGTGATGCTTCTTTTTGGCCTTATTCACACAAACGTGACATTTTTGATGACAGAGTGTCATCCATTTTGCAGGGATGTCAATCTGTTTTACATCCATTAGAAATGGATCCATTGATTGTATTCGTGTGTCCATAAAAAACAGACAAAGATAGTGCATGTCACTTTTTTTGACAGTCGTGAAAAACAGTCTGTCAAAAAACTGACAAGTGATTAGACACAATGAAATCAAAGTGTTCTCAAAACAGCCATCACACGATCATGTGAATAAGGCATTAGTCCGTGTTCACAATTATCTCCAGTGCATAAGTAGAGTGTTACATTCTTCCATATGGGAAGAAAGCTACTTACTAAAGATAAGCAAATCCATTCAGCACAAATAAAATTTGTGCCAAATTTCACAAAAGTTTTGGATTCCAAAGAATTTAAAACTTTTGATATTTGTTTCTGTCGAATGATTCAAAATGGCAGCTGGATATTTAGCTAGAAAGTTACTGGTTAAATAGCTAGCCACCATTTAACTCCAAGTCATTGACCTACTTTGTCCAGTGATTGAGCGTTACCTCTAAACCAGATCATATGTCCTCCGGGTTATTTGCAGTCATTGACCATGAATAACATGGTCCACAATAAACTATCTAATGAAAAAGTATGTTGATGGCCACAAGAAATCCTACCCAATAATAATTGAGGTGCATCTTGGGTTATCCGTGACCTAGAAAATGGTCAGGGTAGGATTTGTCATGGTCACTAACCTACTCTTGAAAATAGGCCAATGAACACAAGTAACAGAAGCCACATGATGTAAACCAGCCAATGACAGCTTTCATCTGTCATTGGCTGGTTTAATGTTGTGTGGGTTACTTGAGGTCATTGACCTACTTTCAAAAGTAGGTCAATGACTGTGAGAAACCAGCCAATGTCAGCTGTAAGACGAGATTGTAAGTTTACAGCACTCATTAGCTGTCATTTCTTTGCTTTCAATGACCTAGAGTAATCTAATCCACATAATGTAATCCGAAATTAAAGACACGACTTTTCAGGGCAATTGGAGCACTTTCAATTCGGACAGAATTTATTCGGTCTGAGACGACCCAAAAGGAATCTTGGGAGATTTGTCAACCTCTACTACCTACTATGCATGAATACTAATGTTCTTTGCAATACCAAAATTTCTAAAATGTGCTAAAAAAAATTCAAAACTTGATATTCATCTTTTTTTTATTTCAAATTTACTCCTATACGTATTATTTTGTGTGCGAATATCTGGGCGCAGGGTTTATTTTGTCAAATGACACACATAAAAGGAAGTCTCATGTCATTTCTTCTTTCGCAACAGAAGAATCACTGAAGTATTTCACAATGTAACCGTACTCCAATGATACATAAGGTGAAACAAGGAGATGTCTGCACTGTGTCAGGAATCGCCAGAAGACAGCCTGAAAAGAGCAAACATATCATATATCTACCGGAACAATCAATGAGAAATGATGGGATTAAGGGTGCAATATTTCTTGTCAAACTATGTAAATGAATCTCTTTGATGTGGCTCAGGACCTGAACCTATAAATGGATGAAACTGGGCGCCAAAGTTTCGCTGTGTGAAATGAAGATATAGAATGGCCTGGCTGGTGAGAACAGTTTCCCTGACCTTGGATCAAAAAGTTAAACTTGTGCAGGAAAGACATAGAGCTGTAAATCTTGGATCAAAAAAATTCTTAATGATAAGCAATTTAGAATAACACTTTGGGCTTAGAAAGTACCGGTGTCTGCTTCAACAATCTGTCTCTTCTTTAACAATCTGTGTTCATTTTCTGATTGCATATATTTTATTGATATGATTATGGGAACCACCATCTTGCTGCATCTGGTTTTACTGTAGAATACTTTGGTATACAGAGGAGTTTATGGTCCACGTAATGACCACAAGGTGTTCAGGTACTGTAAAACCAACCCAAAAATATCACCCCTTCACTATTGCTTGACAATTTTTTGTGCCTATATGTTTGTTTTTTGCTAAACATGGCGCTGCGCAATGTCCAAACATCTCCACTTTGGTCTCATCTATTAAAAGGACATTGTTCCAGAAGTTTTGTGGTTTGTTCAAAGAAAACTTTCCAAACTGCTGCCATGTTCTTTTTTTTTAGAAAGAAGAGTCTTTCTCCTGGCAATCCTTCCAAACAAGCCACATGTGTAATTGTACTGTTATGAACTTGACCATTTAAGATGCTAACTGAGGCCTATAGAATCTTAAATCTTGGGTTTTTTCAGTTTCTCTGAGCATTGCAAGGTCTGACCTTGGAGTGAATTTGCTGGGATGTCCAATCCTGGGAAGATTGTCAACTGTCTTGAATGTTTTACACTCGTGAATAATCTTTCTCACTATAAGATAATGTACTTCAAATTGTTTGAAAATGGCCTTATAACCCTTCCCAGATTGATGGGCAGTAACAATTGCTTCTCTAAAATCATTGCTGATGCCTTTCCTCCTTGAATGCTGCAGACCAGCAAATTGCCAAAACTTCTACTATCATAGAGGAGGTCTGTAAGGGAATTGCTAGAGCAGCGATTCCCCAGTAAGTACTGGTGAACCATGGGGGGAAGGGCACGACTAGACAGTGAGCCCTAAAGCTGAACCCCCTCCCACTGGCCCTGCCTACTTGCCCGACTGTCCTAGGTGACAGCTGGCAACTTGGAGCTGATCCCTTCACTAAATAAGTGACACACAGAACAGGACAAGACAAAACAACACAGAAGCAGAGTGTAAGGGTCTTGCCAAACGTAGCAACCCTGACACTACTGCAGCGGTCTGGGAGGAAGCACAGAGACAAGTGAGCCCTAATCTCACCCCAGCCACTGTCCCTTCCTATTGCCTCAGTTACCCTAAACAGTAAAAGGACAACTCGAAGACAAGCCCTACACTGGGTAAGTGACACAAAGAACAGGACAAGACAAAAACAACACAGAAGCAGAGTGAGCAAGCCAAGGGGTCAGTAACAAACAAGCAATGCAGTACAAAGTCAAAATCCAAGAGAATAGTCAAAAAGGCAAGCCAAAGGGTCAGAGAATCAAGTAACAAGGTAGCAAGGAATAAATAAAGAGAGCAGGCAAAACACAAGTGCAATAACCGGCGACTTGCAGAGAAGTGACATCCTGTATAAAGAAAGTCTGGGCCCAGCCCCAGATCTGATAGGTACACAGGCTGTCAATCACACAGGCCAGGAAGAGATTAACTCTATACCGTCCAGAGAGAAATGTTCAGAACAAGGGTGGGGCTGGAAATCCATTACACTGACTAGGACCACGTTCAGACTGAGCAGCAAGGAACTTACACAAAGAACTAAACTGAACACGCCTCCTTCGCCACAGCGTGTGAGCGGAGGGCGGCACCGAGACCCAAAATGGCAGAGACGTTACACAGAGTCAGCAAGCCAAGTGGTCGGTAACAGTCGAGCAATGCAGTACCAAAACGAAATCCAAGAGAGTAGTCACAGGGGGAGAAAAAGGTCAAGAAATCAGAAATACAACAATAGCAGAAAAAGGAGCTAGCAGGGACAAAGTCACAAGACAAAATCTCAATAGCCAGCGACCATGTGTGAGCTGATGACCTGTTTATAGCAAGTCCAGGACCTGTGCCAGACTTGATTGGTAGACAGGCTGTCAATCACACAGGTAAGGCTAAGATTAACTATTAGAGGAGCAGAAGAAACAAGGTGCAGGAGACGGGTGTGGCTGAAATTCAATTACATAGTCTAGGACAGTGTTCAGACTGAGCAACAAGAACCTTAAGCAAGGAATAAAACTGAACACGCCTACTTCGCTGCAGCGTGCGAGCGGAGGGTGGCACAGAGACCCGAACAGTCAGAGACATTACAAAGTCACACTTTATTGTGATTAGTTACACAGGGGCATTTTATTAGCAGCTGCTACATAACCCATTAATGCCTATGGAATCACTAAGGATATGGCCTAGTTTTTGTTAATAAGTACTGACACAGTGTGATTTCTCATGCTGTATTTACCTAATTTTAACCTTCTAAGGTTGTATTTATTATTATGCCCTGGTATATAAAACCATAAAAGTCAGAGGATGTCTTTTGTTTTTTCTTATGACTATATATCAACTGGTATCAGTTGTGTATCCCCCAATGTAGCTATAGGGGACGTCGAGGTAGCAGTTTCGTACCGACTTTAATGGGCTCCTAAAGAATTCCAAAGTTAGTTTTGCTGCATGTGAGGACACCAGTGTTATGGTACAGATGCTATAGTTTGTTTTTTTGGGACCCAGGGGAAATTTTGCCTCTGGGTGCTATATAATAGAGATGTGACACATAAAACTTCATTTAAACAATAGGTTACTTTTTCATTATAGATATTCCTTGGTGGGTGCTCATACTTCTTATGATTGGATGATAGAGCTTTCACTCAGGAGTGGAGGGATTGGAGAACTTTGAGTGCAGAGATCTTGGGACACTGTATATGAAGGGAATCTCTGTGGGACACTTGCACACATGACACTAGGGGGGTTGAAACTTCTTTTCATGCAAGAAGCATGAGCACCCATCAATGTATATTTAAACAGCTTTACCCCTTATCTTTCTTCCTTAAAGAGAGTCTGTCAGCAGTTTTGACCTCTCAGAACTGCTAACAGACTCTCTTTAAGGTTAGATGGGCCCCTATCTGACTTCTACGTCGTAGCCCTCATCTAGCTACATATTATAAACACATATATGAGAGTTGGCCCACCATTCTAAATTTTTGGCAGTTCAAAGGATAGAATATGAGAGTCATTCACAAGTGTGGTCAGTGGGTGCTGAAAGTCCCTAAGGTAATAGAGACTCCAGGACATGAGTCCTCCTTGTAATCCACATGGTGAAGTGGGTCCATTAAAAACTTCTTGTTCATATCTCCTTCATTCATGAACAAGACAGACATGAAAAAATGCTGTCCCTTCCAAGAAAACAGTCACTGTATCAGAGGCTATTTTAGGAAGTAGGAACATGTAAAGTGCTCAAATATTTTAGCTTTACTTATAGGGAACCCTTTTATTTTTTTATTGGGTTAAAATTGAAAGAAAACAAAAATTACAATAAATTGAACTGACCACCATTACTATGTGCAGCTTTTTCAGAACCGTTCCCAGATCATATAGGTATTGTATGAAATAAGAATAGTCACATGTTACAACAGGTCGATCCGTGCTTGAAAGCTAGTATTCCAAACAAAAGCAAAAATAATATTTCTGTGTAAGTTGCCATCTCGCGGTTTCCTGAGCTTTGCTTCCTGAGGTTGTCCTGCAGGGCAGACATTGCACATGATTAAAGGACTATCTCGCTTTAGAACTAAAGTGCAAATTGATTTCCTTTCCCATCATGCATCTAGGTCATGACTGAGAGGCCGGTTTGACCTCTTGTAAATGTTATCAATGTGACAATCTACCTGTCAATCTATAAAGAGAACCATAGATTACATTATCTAAATGACCTTCAGTATCACAACAGGTTATTGATTCCATAAATATTCAGATCGATCAATGCAGTGCGGCTATCATTTATGTTTATCTTCCACCTATCTATATTTTGGAGGGATTGACTATCATTCCCATTATCCATATATAGTCTGTTACATAGGGTTTGCTTTTTAGATTGATGGAATTAAGTATCAGAGATTATGAAGAAGCATAAACTTTATTCTATTGCTAAGATCGAGTGTGATATCTGTTCTTATCAGTGGTCAGGCAGGGCCTTTGTGCTGTATAAGGAACCACATGGTGGTAGGTCATATTAGTCCGGTGTATAGGCTGGTATAGTTACGACTAGACACTGGCGTAAACATGTCACATCATATACAATAGAGATGTGACACATACATAAAACTTCATTTAAACAATAAGTCTTTTTTTATTATAGATATTTTATAGGGGTAATAATAATGTATTCCTTAAAGTGCCTTTATGCTTTAGGCAGCATCTACCCTATTACCTACACAAGGTATGTTAAAATATGGTGGGTGCTCATGTTTCTTGTGATTGGCTGATAGAGCTGTCACTCAAATTCAGAGGGGAGGGGATGGGGAACCTTCAGTGCAGAGATCCTGGGACACTGCATATGAAGGCAGGGCCTCTTTAATCTTAGGGCCCACGGGGCACTTGCACCAGGCCCTATTGTATCAGGGGTCGCTATCTGACTTTGCGATGTAGACCTCATCTAGCTATCTATTACAGCCATATATACGAGAGTACTGTACATTTGTGGCACATCTTTGGTGCAATGTGGAGCATCTTTAGGTATCTAGTTTGGACTAAAAAATTTTGACATGAGCCTGTACATGAACACGTCCTTAACTGAGTGTTGATCCTCCATTAGAACAAAACGTCACAGCCCGGCCTCTGTTTGACTACATCACTCGTGTGGGCCAAAGGTTAGGGAGACTAGGAACACAAATGGAAACTCTCTGCTGGATCACCTGCAAAAGTAGAAGTGAGTATATAGTGTTTATTATTTTAAGCCTTGCTAGGACTTGGAACACCCCTTTAATTATCTTATTTGTGTATTTTTCACTATGTGTTCACATTACTTGTTTGTCACATGGACTACAGGATGCGATGCCCTCCTGGGACATTCCTCCTGGTGTCTAGAGAGAGTGTTGTGTAACCATCACTTTCACACCCCTCTGCAACCTTGGGCCGCTTCTTTTGAGGTAGGAAGGGGGCTACCAAAATTTAGCTCCTTGGTGGATATTGGTGGGGCAAACAGAAATCAGGTTCATTCTAAGCTAATCCCTAACTCTTGCAGAGCATTCTGGCTCAGTGAATTGGGGAAAATTTATGAAGGTCTTGTGGACTTTTTGTGTGATATGCTGCATTTTTTAATGCACTTGGATGAGAGAGCCCAATCTTGGGCTTCAAAAAAAAAAAATACGTATAATATCTTTAATTCAAAGGCCCGCCATATGACCCTCAAGCAAACAACAAAGCTGTGAATGGGACCCTGAAGACCTGAGGACATCTGGATGGTGAATGGGATGATGTATGTATAAAATACATTATCATATGATATATTAATGTTACATAATGATTATGATCATAAATCCTGGAAAATTCTATGTTTGGATGGTGAACCCTCTGGAGACCTCCATATTGCACACATTCTAGCAGCTGCTAATTCAGAACATGTTTCAGGTTGGTTATGAACAGCTGAACTAACAAGTCATGAGCTCAGATATGCATAAAAGCTATGATATAATGGTAATGAGATAATTCATGATTTCACTCGGAGGTGTCTGCTGGGTCAGCAGCAAAAATGGTATTCATTAATAGAAATTATACACATTGGTGGAATTTCTTAGTCAGAGTTTCATACTCTGGTCCTAATATTAAAGGGGTGTTCCCTTTTTTAAAACTATTTAATACTGGTGCTAGTGGGGCCATAAACATAAAAATATTACTCACCTCTCCCTGAGCCTCCATTTCTATTGTTGGCAGGTCCATTCATCTGTATAAAGGTAACGGCTCTTTGTACCAGGAGTCGGAACACCCCTTTAAGTACACTGCAGTAATATTTGTCAAATTTATTAAGAGTCGCATGGCTCTAAATAATTTTGATGAGTTTTTGACTGCCATGAGCCACAAAGTGAACTACAATTCCAGGTGTAAACTGAAGTAGATTTGAGCTAAAATTTACGCCAATTTCTGGAGTAAATTTTAGTAGATCTGTAGAGCCATAGGGGACTCTGCTCCACTAGCTAAACCCCACACACTTTTCTCAGCACTTCTAAAAATGGCAACATTTTTGTGCAAAATCTTTTTAATATTTTTTATAAATTTACTCCATAGAATATCAAGATTAACTCATGGTGGAGAGAAGATGAACTAAGATACATTGTTTAAAATGGAGCAAGCCATCCAAAATAGATACTCTAGGCAAGACACATGGACTCTGTTCACATTACGTTCGGGATTTGGGAAATCAGCAGTATCTGATCTGTCACATGGTAGACACCAATGACGCGCTTTTCTTTCAGAACTTCTAATGGTAGTGTGAACTAAGGCCATGCAGATGGCGGAGGATTGCATAGCAGGGATGTTGTATGTTCTGCCACACTTGTGTTTCCCAGCTTTAGCACCTATATACATTAATGTTGCTGAATATCAGCAGATATGGAGACTGCCCCACTGTCCCCTGACTGCAGATGTTTGCTGTATATGAGGACTGGACATGTTGGGCACTAGATAAGTTGCTATTGGAGGGGCCTGCCAGTGGCTTATGCCTCTGTCCCCACTGAATGAACATACATGCTGAACCAAGGTAAATGTGCATATCTATGAGGAGGTCTCTTATGTGTATGACCAGTTTAACACCTTATGCACAGGCGCTGTGTGGTGCTCCTTCATTACGTAATCTTTACAGCTTTGTCCCATAGAAATCAATGGGCCAAAGCTACAATGACAAGGTAAACAGACAGCACGAGAAGTTAATGGGGAAGCGGCCATAACTCTCCTCCGAGCACCATGGCTGATTGGTTTGGGTGTCAGACCCCAAGGTCTCTTAAGAAATTAGTTTGAAGACCCATTTAAGTATCTAATAGACAGTGGAGAAATGTCCATACATGATCAAAGACATACTTGTGTAGGGATGCAAGTGGCCATATGCTTGTTTTTTCATGACTGGACATCGGAATGTTATCTAAATTGGCCCATGGATAGATGAAATGTCCTCTATCTATCTATCTATCTATCTATCTATCTATCTACTCTCTCTCTCTCTCTCTCTCTCTCTCTCTCTCTATATATACAGTGCCTTGTGAAAGTATTCGGCCCCCTTGAACTTTTCAACCTTTTGCCACATTTCAGGCTTCAAACATAAGGATATAAAATTTTAATTTTTTGGTGAAGAATCAACAACAAGTGGGACACAATCGTGAAGTGGAACGAAATTTATTGGATATTTTAAACTTTTGTAAAAAATAAAAAACTGAAAAGTGGGGCGTGCCAAATTATTCGGCCCCCTTAAGTTAATACTTTGTAGCGCCACCTTTTGCTGCGATTACAGCTGCAAGTCGCTTGGGGTATGTCTCTATCAGTTTTGCACATCGAGAGACTGAAATTCTTGCCCATTTTTCCTTGGAAAACAGCTGGAGCTCAGTGAGGTTGGATGGAGAGCGTTTGGGAACAGCAGTTTTCAGCTCTTTCCACAGATTCTCAATTGAATTTAGGTCTGGACTTTGACTTGGCCATTCTAACACCTGGATACGTTTATTTGTGAACCATTCCATTGTAGATTTTGCTTTATGTTTGGGATCATTGTCTTGTTGGAAGATAAATCTCCGTCCCAGTCTCAGGTCTTTTGCAGACTCCAACAGGTTTTCTTCCAGAATGGTCCTGTATTTGGCTCCATCCATCTTCCCATCAATTTTAACCATCTTCCCAGTCCCTGCTGAAGAAAAGCAGGCTCAAACCATGATGCTGCCACCACCATGTTTTACAGTGGGGATGGTGTGTTCAGGGTGATGAGCTGTGTTTGCTTTTGGTAGATTTGCAGTGGTCTGACACTCCTTCCATTTCAATATGATCGCTTGCACAGTGCTCCTTGGGATGTTTAAAGTTTGGGAAATCTTTTTGTATCCAAATCCGGCTTTAAACTTCTCCACAACAGTATCACTGACCTGCCTGGTGTGTTTCTTGGTCTTCATGATGCTCTCTGCGCTTTAAACAGTACCCTGAGACTATCACAGAGCAGGTGCATTTATACAGAGACTTGATTACACACAGGTGGATTATATTTATCATCATATCACAAGGCATTATGGGAAAGGAGCTGGGGAGCTCATGCGCCCTCTATTGGATGTAACAGATCCTCAATTTGCTTTTGACTCACCGAGCCTTGAGACAGCAAAAGGGATCTTAGCCAAGCCAATTTCACTTATCTGCATACAGCGCTGTTTCCGGATTGTTGTCCTTCATCAGTACAGAGCAAGGTGAATTGGCTGGCTTAGTGGGAGGCAATGAGTGGGTTAGGGACAAGAATCTCTCACATTGAGGAGAGCACCAGTGAAGGTGTGTAGAGATTTTAATTGCCTTTCGCCCTCTACTTAGCATCTACATATCACAAGGCATTATGGGAAAGGAGCTGGGGAGCTCATGCGCCCTCTATTGGATGTAACAGATCCTCAATTTGCTTTTGACTCACCGAGCCTTGAGACAGCAAAAGGGATCTTAGCCAAGCCAATTTCACTTATCTGCATACAGCGCTGTTTCCGGATTGTTGTCCTTCATCAGTACAGAGCAAAGTGAATTGGCTGTATTTATCATCATCAGTCATTTAGGACAACATTGGATCATTCAGAGATCCTCACTGAACTTCTGGAGTGAGTTTGCTGCAGTGAAAGTAAAGGGGCCGAATAATATTACATGCCCCACTTTTCAGTTTTTTATTTTTTACAAAAGTTTCAAATAACCAATAAATTTCGTTCCACTTCACAATTGTGTCCCACTTGTTGTTGATTCTTCACCAAAAAAATTAAAATTTTATATCTTTATGTTTGAAGCCTGAAATGTGGCAAAAGGTTGAAAAGTTCAAGGGGGCCGAATACTTTCGCAAGGCACTGTATATCTATCTATCTATCTATATATATCTATATATAGATATATATATAACATCTGATCGGTTACTATAAGAATCTGAGCACTATAAGAAGTTTTCCACATATCAGCCCTGTCTGTCCCACAGGACAGCTCCTGGGTGTAGCTTCTTGGCTTCAATTCTACAAATCTTTGGTAATAAAACAAAGGCCTGGAGGAGCTTCTCGGCTCTGACTAGCCACCATTCATTGTGTCTGCAGCTGCAATGGTCTAATTGCTTCACCGCCTGTGGGGATATTCTAGCTTGTCATTAATATAATAAAGATAGTCATTTGGGGCTTTCCTTAACAAAGTGCACTGGTAATTCCCTTGTTTGCTGATCTTCAGATTGCCATCACTGTGTTCACAGTGCTATACAGTAGTAATACTGGGAATGATATGATGTGACACTTGTCTATTGGTGTCGCTGAAAGCAATCCATCAACTGAAGACATGTAATGATTGTAGATTAATAGGTATAAGTAAATCACTTGTTTTACTGTCTGCATACAAAGAGAAGGGCTGGGAGCACAGGCTGTCTAAAACATATGTGCACCTGGAAAGTAGATTCTGGAGGGAACTGGTGAGCGGTATTGGGAATACAGACCTTGCGTAGTCCAGGGCAGACTAGCCCAACATTTCCTATTTTGGGAATTTCATATAACAAGAAATAAAAATATATGACCAAATCTTACGTGTTTAACTTTATTGACAAATTATAGTAGTAATATGAGGAAGGGCGTCGGGGCAAAGGGACAGAGGGCCACTGGTTGAGGAATACCAATATAACCAGACACTTTTCTTTTTTTTATACATCCAAAAAAAAAAAAAACACTGGAGTTATAGTTTCATATAAAAATAATCAATCTCATTATTATACAAGTACATAAATATTAAAAATTTTTTACTGTGAAACACCCCAAATAGGATACAAAGAGATCCCAAACTCTTCCCTTAGGCCCGGTTCACATCTGCGTTTGGGTTTCCGTTCGGGGGAGTCCGCTTGGGGACCCCCCCAAACGGAAACCTATACGCATAAAAAGCGGTTTACCTGGGAAACCTGTGGACCCCACAGACTATAATGGGATCCGTGTGGTTTTCTGCTCGGTTTCCGCACGAAGCATGCAGAGAGGAAAGTTCTGCAAGCTGCATGGGGCCTTAGCCTAAAGGTCGCCACACAGTCAAGATAACTGTTAGTCAAACACTTGTTCACCATAAACATGTACATTTTGGCCAAGTGTGGTTATTTTTGCATCTTTTTTTTTCGGTGTGTAAGTATGTGAGCCAGAGGGCACTGTTGAGCGACCCAGACCAGGCCAGAAAAGGCTCTCAGCCACGCCTTTGGGGGGGTGGCACGTAACTCCAGGAGGGCTGGAGCGTCCTGCAGGAAGCAGGAAGGAGTGGACCAGCTAGGACAGAGAGAGAGGCTCTGTCCCAGAGGGCTGGCGTCCACAGGAGTGGACCAGCTAGGACAGAGAGATAGGCTCTGTCCCAGAGGGCTGGCGTCCACAGAGGACTGTTGCTGGAGCTGAGTAACAGTCAGGACAGTTAGGGGCTCAAGGAGTGAGTTAGGCCCTAACTGTGGCATAGGTTTTTTGTTGTTTTGTTATGTTACAGTTAAGCTGAATAAAGGCACTTTTATTTTACCCTTGGACTGTCTGAAAGCTATCTTTCCGGCGCCCAGTACCATGAACCACCGCTGTCTGGACCAGGAAAAGCCGCCATTTTGAGTTTAATTCCCCCAAGTTATCACATATGGTGCTACGAACGCGGGCATAAAGAGATCCACGCAAGTCCTGGAAGACAAGTGGTCGGTGATTGCAGTACTGCAAAGTGTGCATTGTGGCCTACAGCTGGAAGAAATCTGTGATTTCAACTGAAGAAACCCAGGGAGGGGTGAGTGAATTGCAACATAGCAATGTGTTTGTAAAACCTGGTGAAAGTAAAACTCTGGAAGAGGAATCCAGGGAATGGACTTTGTGTATACTGTGGCACAGAAGTCTGTGAAATGTTTGCTGATGGCAAGAAAGTATGCAATGTGTGTAGAAGATGGATATTGCAAACAGTCTATGTGAAAGGCTATGGTGCCATGTTGATGTTTTCTGTGGAAGACAGAAGAAAATGCTGGTTGTTGTAGTGCCACATAAGTTAACTGTTTGAATACATGTGACTGCAGAAGATAGCAAAAAGTTGCTGCCGGTTGAACCCAAGGTTGCTGTGGAATATTGTGTAATCTTGTTAGTAAATCATGGGCAAGAAAAAGAGAATTTCAGCTTGTAAAAAAACAGAGAAGTCATGCTCAGGTTTATTAGTGCAGCAGTCTGAATGCAGAGAGATACAAAACCCGGAACAGAGCATGTGGAATGCAAGTAAAGATAAAGGGTTGCATGAGAGTGACGCAGTTTTTCTAAAGCACCTCTGTTCTATGATGGAATATGTCCCTGCTGAGTGTGTGTCTCATAATGGAGTGCATGAACGCGCCAAAGATGAAAATGTTAGGGTGCAGCAGCTTCAAGATGAGAATAAAACCATCAGGTTCATGTATGAGAATGAAATATCTGATTGGAAATGGCAACTTGAGGTATTAGAAAAAGAGAACCTTAAGTTGAACTTGAAGTTAAAGAAAGATCTTGAATCTATGAGGAGTTCATATCCTAGTCATTGTGAAAATGTGGTACTGGGTTTGCCTGGAATGGACTGTGTCACTGAGAAGGAGTTTGCTGAAATGAAATGTGCTCTATCTAATGAAGTTATACAGAGTGTAGAGCAAAAGCAAGTGCTTGAGAAGCAATTGCAGGATTTAAAGGCGCAGCATGTCCAAGACTCCATTGTCAAAGAGAGTGTCATTGAAAAAGTAAGAGATGAGCTTGAAACTGCTAAACAAAGAGAAAGGGAACTCAAAGCTAGAATATGAAGCCTGGAGAGGGCGCTGTCAGGATCTTGTGAAGATAATGAGAAGTTGTCTGTTTTGGTGCAAAATAAAGACAAAGAATTGATGGAGATGTCGTCTGTCCATGCTCAGAAAGTGCAAGCCTTACAGAAGAGTCATAAAAAAGTAGAGACTCAACTTCAAGAGCTGCAACTACAAGTCACAGAAGGGGACAGGTTTCAAGCAGAGCTGCTAGACAAGGCAAATAGACTACAGGTGGAATTGAATAATGTCACAGGGCTTCTTTTTGAAGAAGACAGCAAGTTTATCAAACTTTCCAAAGATTTTTCTACACTAGAATCTCAGCTTCAGGACACTCAGGAGCTTTTGCAAGAAGAAACTCGTCAGAAGCTTGACCTTAGTACAAAACCATGTCTGATGAAGGGAGCTAGCTAGTACTCCTGAAAGCTTACTTATAAATATACTCAGTTAGCCTCTAAAAGGTATCGCCTGATTTCTTCACTCTTCCACTTAGTACAAAACTAAAACAAATGGAAGATGAGAAAAATGGTTTCCTTGAGCAACTAGAGGAAGAGGAGATAGCAAAAAGAGATTTGACAAAGCAGATTTCAACACTACAGACTTAGGCGACTGATATGAAGAAAAAAATGCAAGATAGTATTGGGTCCTTGGACTCTGTTGAAGAACTAAAGGAAAGGTTGCAAAAGGAGCTAGAAGCTACAAATCAACGGTTTGAGGAGAAGGTTGCTGCTTATGACAAACTTGAGAAGACGAAAATTAGACTGCAGCAGGAACTAGAAGATACAGGTGTAGATCTTGATCATCAACATCGGATGGTGTCAAATTTGGAAAGAAAGCAGAAAAAGTTTGATCAGCTGCTTGGTGAAGAGAAGACTCTTTCTGCTAGATATGCAGAAGAACGTGACCGTGCTGAAGCAGAGGCCCTTGAATTGAAGGCCGAGTTAGAGAGGCTCAACAAGCAACTGTGCACTGAAATGGAGAATTTGGTTAGCTCCAAGGATGAAGTTGAGAAAAACCTGGAATCTGTGCAGATATTGTATGAGAACAAAGCTAATGCTTATGACAAGCTGGAAAAGGCCAAGAGAGAATTGGACCTCCAGATAGAAGACATGAAGATTCAGTTTGAGGGAAACCTGTCTAATTTGTCTGCTGAGATTGTAGATCTAAAAATGCTTGTTGCTAAACTAAACGTGCAAGTGAACCAGCAGGAGGAAATTGCACGCATCAAGAAACAGCTGGAGTTTCAGATGGATCACGTGAAGCGCGAGTCAGAAATAAAGTTGGAAGAACGCACTGTTCAGATAGCACAGTTAAAAACCGAAGTGGAATCTAACAGAGAAGAATTGGATCGATTGCAGCAGTCTCTATCCAATACTGAACAGTCGGCATCTGCCCTATCTTCAAAGCTGTCAGCACTAGAAGCTGAGAAGGATTCGTTGCAGAACCTGTTAACCTCTAAAGAATCAGAGCTGCAAGGTGCACTAGTAAAGACTGAGATGGAAGCGGCACAGAAAAATGTCGCAGTGAAGAAAGTTCTGGAGCTGGAATCAGAGATTTGCGCGCTACAGAAGGCGTTAGAATTGGAAAAAGCTGCCAGCATAGAGGCAGAGAAAGGAGAATCATTAAGTCAGACAGACATGAGTGACCTGTCTAGTGATTTTGATACCAATGATGTGACAGTTGTTAAAGACATGCCAGAAAATGTAGTTCAGTGTGAGCTATTTTGTGAGGGTGTACTGTATGGCCCTCGTGCAGAAGGAGAAGATATTGCAGTACAGAGATTGTGTATCTCAAAGAAAGAGGAGAGCAAGCAGCCTATGTCTCCTAAACTTCTAAGCCTTGATGGTGATGGCAAAGTTTGCTTTGAGATGAAGGTTATGGAGAAAGTTCCCGTGATACAGTTATACTCTAAAGACATTGATGTGCATGAAGTACGTGTTAGTTGGTCTCTGAGCTCCTGTGAATTCATGATAGGTGAAGATGAAGATTTTT